>JAHLJS010000008.1:30180970-30334791 GCA_038502445.1 Eremochloa ophiuroides
TCACGATAGAGCATTGACTTTTATGGAAATTGATGACAAAGGGGGAGAGATTTGGACAAAGATATGAAATTGTGTGATAAGTAAGAGATATTGGATTACATAATCAAAGGGGAGAGAAAATCAAGATGAATGGAAGTACGCAATGAACCATCATGGAGGCCGATGATGGGAGAGCAATAGGCCAACAAGAAGGATGATCCACAAGATTGAAGATTATAAGGGGATCAAAATTCTTGGACAAGAGAAGCACACAAGTAGGGGGAGCAAGTTCATGGACATGGTTGATTGCATTTGAAATGTGCATATTCATATGCTTGCTTGCATTTGCACTTAGTTTTCTACACATGGTATCTTACTTGTGTGGTGTATGGTAGTATAGGTTTGAATGATGATTTGATAACTAGCATGCATAAGTTGTTAGCTAGACTTGTGTTTTTCAAGTATTTACTAGAACCTTACTTATAATGTTGATCTCACGGGGTATCTAGTCTTTTTGCTTGTCTAGCTAAATATGATGCTAAGGATAGACTTAATGATGCAACTTCAATTAACTTCAAGCAATTGGTATCGAGCAATTGGTATCACGCTATAAAGGTTTATTCTATGCACCTTAACATCACTTAGTAGTGTTGGCACTCCCACAAATTCCATATTTATGCATGTGTGAAAATTTGAAACCAAACCATTTGAGCACACATGTAGGGGGAGTTAACACTACCAAGTCGGGTTTTATGGAGCTTATCCAAGTCTAAAGATTTGAGCTTAAAGATGGACAAGTAACATAAAATCCAACCCAAGTTAGTAATTTGCACTTGTGTGAAGAGCTAACTTGGTTAATGCGCTTTATTTCCATATCTTTGTAGAGTTGTCATCAATTACCAAAAAGGGGGAGATTGAAAGGTCCTTGTTTGGTTTTGGTAATTGAGTGACAACTTAGGTGGACTAATATGTGTTTAAGTGTTGATTACACAGGTGATTAGTCCACAGGTGCATGTGTGTGAGCATCTATGCCATGGAGGTGGTAATGGCTTGGAGATAATGCTTAGCTCACACATATGGTATGAAGGAGCTAAACGCATGAGACATGACATGAAGTCATGTGGCTAGGTGGAGAAGATCAAGACAAGGCTTCACGTCGACGGACCGGTTGCAAGTGTGAAGGGCAAGTCGGGTGATGGCTTGGCGCTGATGGACCAACGCAACGGTGAAGAGCAAGCAAGTCAAGGATCGATGAACCAAAAGCCATGTGATGATATGAAGTGGATCATATCATTCATGAGGTGTTGGTGCATGTGTTGCATTGGCATCGATGGTGTCAGAGACGGTGATGAAGACGGTGATCGAAATGGAAAGCGCAAGGCAAAGGTATAACCTAGGGCATTTCTATTTCACCGGTCTAAGGTTGAGTGGAGAAGTGCTTGATCGGATTTAGGATAGATGGCCGTTCTATCAAGAGGGGCAAACTTGTTTGCATATCGGTCATCTAGTGCCACTTGAGCGATCTAACTTGCATACGTTGCTAGGATCGAGTGGCGTGGTGAAAAGAGAGAAAAATCCTTTGAAAAATGTTTGTGAAAAGCTAACACACATGCACATGAGGTGTACACTTGGTGGTGTTAGCACACTTGCAAAGGTGGTGAAGTTTGGAGTTGAGAGGAGCTCAAAAAGAGCGTCGGACGCTGGCTTGGGTGAGCGTCGGACTATTGCATTCAGTCCGACGGTAAACCCTAGCCTCTATGCAGTTCAGTGCGAGCGTCGGACGCTGTCTGCAGTGACAGCGTCGGACCATCCTCGTGCGTCCGACGGTGCTTGGCCTGTGAGCGTCGGACGCTGAGGTTTGTGGGCGTCGGACTTTTGTCCGAGCGTCCGACGGTGCAGATCGTGCGAGAGCTGACACGTGGCGAGCTCTGAGAGCGTCGGACTCTTGGATTTAGTCCGACGGCGAGCGTCGGACGACCGTCCGACGGTTTTCAGCGCTCGGGGAGCTCTCTGGAAGCGTCGGACCGTGGAGTTCGTTGGTCCGACGGTGTTCCGTCCGACGGTGAGCTGAAGCGCGGGAAGTTAGCCATTGTGATCCAACGTTCGACTTCAAACGGCTAGTGACACGTGGCGGCCATCGGGAGCGTCGGACCGTGGACTTTGGTCCGACGGTGGCGCGGCTGAGCGTCCGACGCTCAGTCCGACGGCCGGTTTGAGAGGGCAACGGCTCTATTCGTTTAAGGGCTATAAATCCAAGCACTTGGCGGCCTTGGCCGACAAGCTGAGCACCCTTGGGCCTGTGTGGCTTGTGTAGGTGTGCTTGGAAGCCCTCCCACTCACTCACTTGCTTAGTGCACATCCGATTGATTGATAGTGAGTGATTCTAGTGCGTTGCATTGTGAGATTGCATCGAGTGGCACTAGGTGTTCGTGTTGCAAGCCGATGGTGCTTGTTACTCTTGGAGGTTGCCACCTCCTAGACGGCTTGGTGGCGTGAGGCTCCGTGAAGCAAGCAAGAAGATTGTGCTTGGCTCCGGAGAATCTTTGTGAGGGGTTGGAGCTCACCCCGCGGGAGATCGCGAAGAGCATTGCTAGTAGAGCGAGATGTGAAGAGCGACAAGTGGTCCGGCCGAGTCAAGTGCTAGAGCTTGTGGTAAGCACTCCACGTGGGAGAGTGTGACTTGCGGGTCACCACTAGCAAGAGGACCGGCGGCAACCTTGGAGCTTGTCTCAACGGAGGACGTAGCTTGTGGCGACAAGTGAACCTCCGAGAAATAAATCACCGTGTCAACATCTTCCCATCCTTCACGATGGTTTGCTCCCTTCTACACAAGTTATTTATTTTGTGCATTACTTTACTTGTGTAGTTGTAGTTGCCCTTGTGAGACCGGTTAGCTTGTGTAGCTTGCCACTCACCTTCTTACCTTGTGTAGCTTAGAAGTAGTTTGTTGTTTAGTTTGTATAACTAAACAAGTTGCGCTCCTTGATTAGGATTGTGTATCCTTGTCATTGAGCACGTAGTGAGCTTAGGTGCTTAGTGCATTTTTGCTTGCTAGTTGGTAGGAGCTCCCCGGTGCTTAAAGTACTAGTGCTTAGGTTTGTGTGACCTTACGCTAGAATGGTTTAGGGAAGCTCAAGCTAGCCTTGCACCTTTACTTCTTGGTAGGATCTTTTGTAAGGTGCTTAGAGTCTTAGTTAGAGGGGTGAATTGTCGCTAGAACCGAATAGGTTTTATTTTCGCTGCGATTAATTTTTGTTCGGACTATTCACCCCCCTCTAATCCGCCATCTCGACCCTACAGCCCCTCCCCTATGGTTTCGCCGCCGTCTTCTGGAGTCTTCTTCCGCCGCCTTTTAGGAGTCATCTTGGCCCTTAGTTAAGTCGGTTTGATCCTACGGCGCACGTGCATCCCACCGGGCTATAAATAAAGGGGCAGACCCCCTGGAGGCATCCTACAACCCTAGAATCATTCATCCAAGGCATCAAGTCTTCGGTCAAGCCATCAAGAGCCTCCTAGTTCATAGTTCTAGCCTAGTTAGATTAGAAGTAGAGGAGTTCTAGTTCTTCATCGGGATCTGGAGCCCCGGCATCTGTCTGGAGCGCGGAGTTCGGTATAGTTCTAGTTCTTTCTCTATTATTGTATTATTCATTATGATTAGGAAAACATTGTTCTTAATAGTTCATATGTTCTTGATTACAATAGTCTTTGTCTGCTTTGATTATATGTCTAGTATAGTTGGTTTGATCTTATTGAATTCATGTAATTGCTCGTATAGCGTTTATCCATGCGGACGATTGTTAGATGATGAACAATATGTAGATGTGGTGTCTAAGTATTCTGTTTATCTCCGAGTGCACCCTGATGTGCCGGGTCGTGTGGTAGATCGCGTAGGTGACAGCTACGTTGAGTCCTCTGTAGTCCACCCCCCGTATGTAGGCAAGCAGGCACGGTCGCGAAGTTAGGTGATGACTCTGCACTAATTAGAGTTATTCATTGACGTAGTCATAGAATTACCTTAGATATTAATTCCTTAGTTTATCCATTGGCTAGCTATTGCTATGACTAGAGAGTGCTCTAATGTTTATCCTTTATTATGATGCTTGATCATACTTATCACTTTATTTACCTTGTGACCTCTACCTGTTATGAGTAGAGAGAATGATATTGGTAATGTCACTTATCCATTGTATATATTCACTATCAATATAATAGATTAAACTTTATCCTAGTCATTCCCAGTGGTATAAATATAAATCGACAACCTGGTAGAACTCCTAGGTAAAATGCTACAATGGTATAATTATCTGTCCGCTTACAGAATTGATCTTAGTTTATATATTTTATATTTCTGCCTAGCCACATAGGATGATATATGAAACCTTTATTTATTCTTTACCATATATAATTAGGGATGACAACCTAGTTCATGCATAAGAATGTTGGTAATAGATAAGTGGCTAGTTACTAATGACAAGTTAATTAATTACCATACATCTTCTAATCTCGTCTTTCCTATTAAAAGTTATATAGTTATATTTGGCAACGTTAGTAGATGTCAACATTGTCTTAAGTTTTATTTTCATAAATGGCATTTGTAGAACTAATCAAACTTATAAAAGTAAGGTAATGGTGAGTAGAGGGATTGCAAACCAGCGTGCCTGAGCGACGAAATGTTGAGAGGAGGAAGACTATGGTCAGATCAACTTTGGCCTTCTTTCCTTATGCTTCAACCGGACAGCAATGGCTCCTGGTCCTTAGGTCCGCTAAGCAGGACCTCTCCCTTGTGCATAGCTGTTGGAATCCATGTCTTGCTTCATCTCTAATTTGAGTTTATCCTTTGACTTCCCTAGATTGATTTGAGAGTTTCCTGCAGGGGTTAGTCTAACAAAATATCCAATATCTACTATAGCATACTATCGGCTCAAAAATCAACCTAGACACCACGTCTAATTTGATTTAGGAGGGCATTTAATCTAAACACATGCTTACATTAAAAACCTTTAAAAATAAGATTGAACATTCTTAAACTAGGCACCATGCTTCATTTAAGAGATGTATGAAGTTACTCCCAACCCTAAACATATACTATAGCAAATAAAGGTAGTGTGGAAGCATTATAAGGATTTATTCAAATAGAGATGTGAGAGCATGATTTAAGGTAGTGACAACCAAAGTGAATTAGCAACATGGTATAGGATTTTTCAGAAAAGCCCATCCCCCAAGCTTGAATTTTACAAGGTAAAAATCAAGTCTGGATGGATATGATCAATGTTGCATGATGATTGGTTGGACATACCTTGGAGTCGTCATCCTTCATCCTTTTTGCTTTAGTCCTGAAATAGTTAGTGACAATAATACCCGAAGGAATATTCTCACAATTGTATGCTCATTTTACATGGGCATTTTAGCAAAAAGGTGAAGACTTGTGTATGAAACCTACATCAAGATTTACGCCTCGAAATTTGCAATGTTTATGACAAACATATGCATCTACAACCACCCTTTTCAAGATTCTATGGATAGGTAAAATGAAGGGGTTGGAGATCTTAAGTATGGCAATGATAGAGAGACCTGTTGATTTAGGAGTTTGCTCTTGTGAGCCTGGATCATCTATTTCAATCTCCAAGGGTGTCTCTTCATGAATGTCTATCGGTAGAAATATTGTCTCTCTCATTCCATGCCTAAGACAGTCATTGGGCATGTCATTGTCCAAGGTCTCCTTTGGATGCGTGTCTCTCAGGTTGATCTCGCCTAGGGCCTCCATACTTGGATGAGGTATAAGTTCATCATTTGGATCTGAACCAAGTATGGATTCCCATCCATAAGGCTTCGTATTTGTCCATCCATTCAACATATTCCCTCCATTGTTGTAACTCTCCTTGATCTTCCTTGTGGTCTTGATGGCTCCTTTGCTTTGAGTGTCTGAGCAGGTTTCTAAGATCATCATGAGTCTCAGAAGAGAGAGCACACGAGGGATCATTGAGATCAAGGATGGGTTCACAGATGGGTTCAGATAAGTCATCTACTGTGGGCATAGAAGGGAAGAAGATAGTATTGCTTTTTAATTGGCTTGGCTCTCCTTCTATGGCATTACTAGACACGCCATCCTCGAGTTCCTCCCAATGTCCTATGTAAGGACACTTTCTAAGAGACTCTTCCATAAGAGGATTTGAAATATGATCACTTGGAGGTCTCTTATGTGGACGAGAGTTATTTATTCTCCCAGAATCAATGAGGTTACCCTCAAATTCAAAAGGGTTTTCCAAAGTTAGAATTCCTTTTGGGGAATTTTGGGGTATTGATGATTCAGGATAGATAGCCAAATCTTGGGATTGGAATGGTTGTGATTTGGCTATCGGAACTTCCTCTCTCTGATCAGGAGATGATTCCTCCTTCTTCTCGGGGAGTGTAGGACGAATGCTAGAGCAATAGGTCACTCCAGTAAATCTATTAAGCATAGACCTTGCTTCAATAGCATTTAAATGGGAAAATGATCCTCCAGAGACACAATTAAGGTCTTGCTTGTCATCCTTACTAAGACCCACGTAAAAATATTGAAGAAATATATAGTCTTCAAGAGCAAGGTCTGGGCCAGTGAGGATAAGATCATTGAAACGCTCCTAAGATTCAGCAAGAGACTCATCTTTGCCTTATTTGAAGGATAAAATTTCCTTTCGAAGACTAACTACCATAGAGATGGGAAAGTATTTTGAATAAAATTCAGAGCAAATTGTTTCCCAATCTCCCTGCATACTACCTACGGTCTGGTTGTACCAACATCTAGCTTTTCCAGTCAAAGAGAATGGAAAGAGCTTCCATTGTAAAGCCTCGTCTGGCATGCCAGCAATGCGCAAGTATGCACAGATGCGGTAGAACTCACGTAGGTGTGAATATGAGTTTTCATCACCTTCTCCCAAAAAGGGTTGTTTTTGGATAAACTCTATAAGACACGGGCTCAGCTCATAGTTAGGTGTTAGGATAGGCTTTGAAAATTCTGGTGGCATGAAGTTAGAGCTCGCGGGGTTAGCATACTGATAGATAGGAGTGAAATCTATGCTAAAGATAAAAATAAAAAGGTTACGCTAGACGGTAGCTAATCAGCAACCGTTTCCCCGGCAACGGCGCCAGAAAGCTTGTTGGTATTTTTAAGTGCACAGAGATAAATCCAAAAGCGCACGGATACTGTTGTAGCTTTCACCCGGAGGGTTTTAAATATCATATCCACAGGGAAACGGGCTTGGTTAACTACGATTTAACTTAACCAGGGGTAGTCAATAAGTAAAGGTAAAAACTAAGTCAAAAAGTGGTAGTCAATGGTAGTGGTGATGTAATCAAGAATGGTGGTGTTGCAACTAAAGTTATGACTAAAGTAATCAAGGGTGTAGATAATATGGCTATGGTGATCTAGATTGTAGATAATAGGAGTGTGGAAAGGATAATTAGGAGTTTCTATTTCTAAGTTGGGCAAGCTTATGTCTTCTGCTGCTTCATCTGGGGAAAGGGCTCACCGTGGGAAAGGGCTCAGAGTTGGATGTATGCTTGTATGGGTTGGAAGGATTCTGAGCCCTCCCCAGCTGGCGATCAGCGGATGGGCAGCGTGCGGCACCTCTGGCTGGGCACAGGATCGAGCGAGGTGCGCGCACAGTGCAGTGTGCGCTGGTGGTCGGCCATGGAGATATTTGATTGAGAGAGGAGAGCAAACGAGTAGACAAGGATGGATGATGGGTGAGTCAAACATGTGGCAGGCTGAGTGGAGCAAGTGATGTCCGGTCCGTCCAGACGTCCTTACAAAAGCATTACTGAAAAATCGTTGAGGAAGATTGCCTATGTCAACAGGTACACCAAAACTGTAAGAGGCCGCTATACACTTGCGGCTAATTGCAGTTGCGCACGGTGGCAGAAACCCTCTGAAACACGTGCAATGCAGGGGCAGCCTGCAGGTTGACGGTCATTGCAAGGAGGAAAAAGCAGTTGAGAAATTTCTTATGAAGGACTGCTGCTATGTGGGTGGGGGTGGCTCATCAAACGCACAGGTCTACCTCGCGCTCCATGGCTTCTGGTTGACGGACCATGCAACAGAACCTCGCGCCAGCTAACGTCCTGGGTGGAGAAGCGCTTGTGGCCAATGGGGGTAGGTTGTGGCCCGAGTAGGGATGAAAATAGATCAAATACGGATAGATATCATTGATATTATATTTGTTTTCATATTTCTACTCGAATTTAGATTCGAATACGGATAGTATCAGCTACGTTAAATCGGATATAATTGGATATCGATATCATGTGATTTGAGCATTCGGATATAGATACAGATACGGTACCGGATGTTGAATATTCATTGTATCTGTTCGGCTGGCTGGTATGGTACGGCTGACTGGCTGGCTGTTCTGAAAGAAAAACACTGCTGAGTGGCTGGCTGGTGCTGGCTAGACCAGCCAGCCGAACAGGGTGATTGATTCGGATATGGACAAATAAAAATTCCTTCAAACAGATTCGGTCTCGAATAATATTCATTCCATTTTCATCTCTACCCTTAGCCTATGATAAGTTGGCAGTTCGGCACACGCCGCATGCTATCACGTGCAACCACCTGTTGGCCCCGCCATCAGCGTCCCTGCCACGGACAGGAAGCCCAATGAGCCGTGGGCTTGGCCGACGATTCGTTGCTCCCTGCATCGGGCCCTGCCGGCGCTGACCGGGCCACCGATCTCATTGCCACCAATCTCATCTGCCGAGCTCTCGCGTCCGGCCCACGGCGATGTGAGGAACGTGGCAACGATGGCAAGTAGGGCTGGATACGCTCAGCTCGGCTTGTTATCTTCACGAGGCACTAGTACATTGCGCCCGCGCGCATGGGGCATTCAGCTGGAAATACAAGCTTACATCTATGCGTCTATATATTTGCAGAATATCTGTTGAGGATCGGAGCAGGGAAGTATATTTGCAGAGTATCTGTTGAGGATCAGAGCAGGGAAACATGCATCATAAATATGTGGGCATTGTCATAGCAGGTTACAGAGACAGATTTTATACGTACGGCAATGTTCCAAGCCAGTAGAGTAGGACGGTGTTACGTACTACAATAGTGCATACGGAGTAACATCTGCTAGCTTTGTACTACATGTGGATGTTTCCGAAATTTGCACCCATGATCCCACGACACCTCTCTGGTTGGAGAGACCATGGTTAACAGGTTCAGAACGCATCGTCGTGGCGTCACCTTTACGAAGACAGCCATACTGTACTCCAAACTGGTCCCTTGCTATCTCCATCTTCAGTATAAGATGTTCATAGGAGTTGTCCATGGATTTTGATACCATAAAAATGGGCAAGTCTTTGGATTTCTTGCATATATGATTTATAACTGCGTTGGCTGTGGCACTTTGGCATCCTGCCTCTGCTGGAACAGGAACCAATGCAACCTGCGTAGGTAAGCACGAAAATTACAGTTAGCTAATAATAATAATTTTGTAGATTTCAATTGGCAGAGCACAAATGAAGTATGAAGTACATTTAACTGTTTAATGTTTGCAAATAAACAAATAGTCTGATAAATCCAACGGGAAAATATTCCCATGGACACCAGGACACCACTATGAAGAGAGCTAATCTGGAATATATGGATCCGCACAGAGCTGTAGTGCATGAGTTCTATCAGAAAATATACAAGCACCGCAAACCACATTAACCTATAGTAAGGTCCCTCACCATGAATCTATATTCAACCAAGCATCTATTTTTGGCTGCATTTAATGCTGTCCAGCTAGATTATAGGTGTCCAAAGAAGCATTTTTACCTGTAAAGAAAACGTGCACCTACATGGGAAAAACAGACATGGTAACTGTATACACAAACATGAATTTTTCAGCGTTAAAAAGACCAAGGTAACATTGTTTTTTAACGCAACCACATTAACACTGAAGGCTAAAAACACACGAGATGATGCTAACTCATGGGTGATTTCTACAAGGTAGAAATAAAGGCTCACCTGCTACTGAAAGTAAGAGCATGTCCTTTTTGTAAATCCTCTGCAGTTTTATATATAGCAAAGATGAAAGCCCTTAGCTTTACAGAGAGTCCCAGACTTTGTGCTAAGCACTAATGAAAAAAAAAACTCCATTCACGAAAACAGCTCCAAATGGAGCAGAGGTACATATTACAGAAGGAGCAGTTTCTGTCACATACTTAATAAACATTCCAAGAAAGGAAATCCACATATCTGAGTGCAATTTGAACTGATGTTTCAGGATATATGTGACCAAGATCGATAATTTATTTATTTAAACGGGCTTTCCAATAGTGAAAGTGGCAAGCACATCTACATGTTTCTGCAATGTAACTTGTGAGATCAACACAATCAAAATAAATTAGGTAGACTTTTAAAATTGTCAATAAGAGGTTCTACCATTATCTCCAGTAACTAAAAGGAACAAATTACTGATAATGTGGCACCTCTCCTTTGCACAGGGAACATGGACTGAATACCAGTACACCCAAGGCAAATAATCAAGAGGCACACTTTATTATAAATCTTAATTTTATTGACAGCTTCCACCTTACACCTGCCTGCAAGCAGATACTATTTACATGCAAATATTGGACTGAATGAAATGAAATAGTTCCATGATACAATACAATATAATGCTTTTTTACTTTATTTGGTCTGAACTATCTGAAATGAAACAGTTCCATGTTTTTTTTACTTTGATTGATGTTTTATTCCTTCTTTAGAGGCGATATAAGTACAATTAGTTCAGAACATCTCAAGAAGGTACCGAGCTCATGGACATGGTTCAATACTTCATCATCTATAACCTACGCACACCATTCAGAAGTACAGGTGAGTTGGGCAGGCTGATTCCATACCTGGCTCCATTGTCCCCAAGGCCGTGGAGGTAGACAATGGTGGCCTTGTGCGTGCCCTTGGCCTCACCACATGAGTTCTCCCGTACTCAAATGGCCTCTTCGCACCTGCATCCAATGCATATCCATTCATTTCCACTCAATCCCATCCTAATAACCCCCAACGTCGTAAAATAGAGACCATGCACCAATCACCAACGAAGCCACAACAGCAATGAAACCAAAAAGGCATAAGTACCAGATGTGAGGGAGCTGCTGCTGCCGAAGCTTATCCCGTGAACAATCGCCGTGCCTCCACACCCCATCCTCGCTGCAAGGCCCGCCAACACTGCAATCCCAGCAACAACGAAGGCTCAGCGGGAGCAGATAAAGGGCGACGCGGTGCGCGCGCATACGAGGGAGCAGCGGCAGGGATTGGGGATTGGGAAGAAGGCGGATTTGTGCGGCGGAAATGGGTGCGCCTTTTTGGGGGGAGCTGGTGCACGGAGAGAAGAGGGAATAGGAAGTGGAGCGAGAGAGAGCAAGAGAGAGAGAGAGAGAGAGAGAGAGAGAGAGAGAGCACCTGTCCAGAGGCCGGTGCTGGCAGCGGCGGCGGCCGAGGGGTAAGGCCCGTGCCTGCAGCTGCTATCCGCGCGCCCGTGGTGGCCGAGCGGCCAACCGGGCCCTGTGCTCGTCCGCCGCCCGCGCCAACGGCCTCCGCGCCACCAGCGGGCGCACCGTGCCAGCTCCGCAACGCCGCCGGGCAGGGGGCAAACCGGCGCCACGACACCGCCGCGTCAGGGAGGGCGCTCGCTCGCGCTGCCGCCGGGGTGCGCAACCGCGCTGCGCCGGGCAGGAGGGCGAACCGACGCCACTGCACCGCCGCGTCAGGGAGGGGCGCTCGCCCGCGACGCCGCCGCAGTGTGCGGTCACCCCATGGGTTCAGTCGTGGCCAGGGCCGTCAGCGTCGGCCGGTCGGCCAACGCGGCCACGCCCATGGTGGCGGGCTTGGCAGCCGGCCAGCGCGCCTGCGCCCACGACGGCAGTGGCTCGGTGGCCGAATACAATCCGGATGTCACCACCTCGCATATTGATGGAAAACCAAATTGGTGCTATTGCAGTTGACTTGAACTGAGAGGATGCTTCCACATAGGGAGTCCATAGCAAAGTGTGGGGAGGTGGGTAAAGCAAGGGAGAAACTGAATGTGTTTTTATAGGTCCTAATGGTTAGCTTCTGTCAAATTTGAGTACCGTTGTAAAAATACATAAATTGGGCCCTTATCTTCTATGTAATTTTATTGGATGGGGATGCCCAAAATTGTGACAGAGTATGTTTGTGGAAGAACTTTGAAATAATCAAACCAAGAGCACACTTATCCATGTACTGGATCATGTCACCTCCTATCATTTGTCAAACCAGAACATAGATCCAATCATATGTATGCAATACAGAATAGACTTGACATGGACAAAGGTGATGAAAAATATAAGTGAACTCAATCCCAAAAGGCAACTGATGTTTTCCACAAATTAGGGAAAAATACCATGCACCACAAAGTAATGAACTATCCATACAAATTCTAAAAAGTACCCAGTGGTGTGTATTTATTTTTAATGCAATACTTTGAGATTCAGCACACAAAAAATAAGTGAACTTTGTTCTTAGATGGGCACTAAATAAAATACACAGGAGAAATAGGTACCTGCATTATCTCAAGCACAAAAGCTTGAGGCCTATATAGTTCATTAACACATCAAATTGTTAAGTAGTCTGACTGCATCTACACTGGAAAAATAGGTATCAACTAATCTGCATTTTCTCAAGCACCAAAGCTTCCCCATGTGTTTTATCTGCACAAGGCCTAGAACACATTGAGGTGCAGAAATAAATCATTAGATGCATTGCAATAATACAGAAAGTAAAACCGTGGTAACTGAGAGGAATGAGGAAATCAATAATATATAGTTCAGATTACTGCCTCTCCAAATAAACTATCTTCCATGTGCAAATTTAAATAAAAAGGACCAGGGAAGGACAGCTTGCTAACCAAACACTAAGGAGCACAGCTAACTGACCATGATCACACCCAAATTACTAAATTTCTCTTAAGAAAAGAAAGGAATAAGGGACGGACACCCTGCCTTATAAAAAAAGGGCTAGACCAAACATATTCTGGCAGCCAATTCAATCTATAGCATCCTGTATATACCATTCGCATGAATTAACATGGTACCAGCAGTCCTGTACTCACCGATGCAAATTGATCAAGGCCCTAAACAAAGTCCTGTACTCACCTATTTTCTAGAGATATCCTAGGAATATCATGTTGGATAGCACACTCCAAGAACCCATAAGCCTTTGGAAATATTTCAACATAAGCTCATATGCTATCTGAAAAGTGGATGGAATTCACAAGAGTTTAATTAGCATAATGCAAAGGACAAAGACAACAGCTGCTTATATCTGTAGATGCACCACTGCAGCAGCAAAAAAGATATATACATACATTTCTGCAGTAGTGGATTTTTTACTGCAGATCGCTCAAAGGCACAATAAAATCAAAGCGGATCCACCTGCATCAGTTCTCCATCATCACTATGTGAAATCAAAATTGTTTCCCCTAAGTGCCCTTTGACCTGCATTGGTTCATCACCATCCTCAAAGCTACCTAGTTCTATGCTCCTATTCAGTTTAATAATTCCAAATCTTGTTCATCCGATATTATGCATAATTATTAAGAAATAGAAAAATCAGCAATGTAGGACTGAGACAATTTTTTCAGCACTCAAAACCAGTAGATAAAATACATGAGAAACTTGCACGGTGCAAGAAGAATGACATGTATGACTTACCTTCTCCCAGCAGCAGTGGTGATGGAGTGTTAATAAGCAATTGATCGTTATGACCTTTTCTGTAGAAGGTTATTCACACTACAAAGTTAGTACAAAATTAGGTCCATAGAAGCACAATGATATTATTATTATTATTATTATTTTTGCATTTGTACATAACACAAGCAAAGCCTGTATGTGATAAAAGTACTTAATCTTACTGGTTTACATAAGAAACAGAGCATGAATGCATTAGAAGTTCTCTTCCAACACTACAGAAGTGGTCCTTCCAGACTTTCTATTGTTCACAGTTTGATCAAACTCACAAAACTAAATTCAAATGGTGAACCTTCCAATCAAAAAGGGATTTTTTTTTCGACAATCCCTTTCTTTCTTCCACCTCCCTTATCTTAGGCTGTCTCACTTGGATTCATATTTCATGGACAGGGATGGAGCAAGATTTTGCCAAGATCGTATCAAATCGTATAGCTTGCATCAAAATTGATAGCCCATATCCAATCCGTGATCTCTCAAGCAAAGGATTGAAAAAAATGCAAAACAAAATCCTTCTTTCTTCCATCTTTTTCGTGTTACCTTATATATGCTGGCCTGATTGGATCCAAATAGGTAGATGGAGCACAGACTGCAACTGAAGAACTAATCAATAGTGCTTGGGATTGAGGGCGGAGGGGGAATCGAAGGGGGAAGCAGATTATTCTGTGGATTTAAGGTATACCGATGAGTACTGTGTGAAGGATTTGGGGTTAGCTTCTAGGCTGCAGATGGAGGTGAGAGAGAGTGAGAGAGAGAGAGAGAGAGAGAAAGAGAACGCACCTGTGCAGCGGCCGGTGCTGGCAGAGGCGGCGGCCGACGGGTAAGGCGTACATGCACCTGCTATCTATGCGCCCGCGGTGGCCGGGCCCTGACGCCCTGTGCTCGTCCGCCGCCCGCGCCGATGGCCTCCGCGCCACTAACGGGCGCACTGTGCTAGCTACGCAATGCCGCCGGGCAGGGGGGCGAACCGGCGCCATGACACCGCCGTGTCAGGGAGGGGCGCTCGCCCGCGCCGCCGCCGGGGTGCACGGCCGCGCCGCGCCGGGCAGGAGGGCGAACCGATGCCAGAGGGCGCTCACCCACGACGCCGCAGGGGTGCGCGGCCATCCTATGGGTTCAGTCGTGGCCAGGGCCGTCAGTGTCGACCGGTCGGCCAGCGGGGCCCGCGCCCATGGCGGCGGCGGCCGGCCAGCGCGCCTGCGCCCACGACAGCGGCGGCTCGACGGCCGGCCAACGCGCCTACATCCACGGCGGCGGCGGCGGCTCGACGGCCGGCCGGCGCGCCTGCTCGCCCACGCCCGGCCTCCCGGAGCTCGGGCCTCCCTCGCCAGAGGCTGCAGCGCCAGGCCCGGACGCGAGCGACGGGGCCTGCCCTAGCCACCGCTCAGTGTGGAGGGAGAGTGAGGGGATGCGGACACGGGTGGCGATAGCTATGGTTGGAGGCGGTTTATACATGACGTGAAGAGTTTAGGACCGTCAGATCTCTCGAACGGCGCAGGATTTGCTGATGACATGGTCTGGGCGAGGCCACATCCGCTCCGTGGATCTCTTGTTTTTACATATAAAGTCAGTTTACATATAAAGTCAGTTCAGTTCGGCTCGTTTACGAGGTTGAGCTGACTCGTTTGTTTTGTGAGCCAGAGATTAAAAAATAAAAAATAAAAATATTTTTAAAATTTAAGAATAAAAATAATAGAAAAGCAGCTCATCTATAAACCTTAAAATAAAAAAAATTAATATATACTGACACATTATCTATTATTTACGGTTAATATAAAGTTCTATCCGATTAGGTTTCTTATAATGACTAGACTCTTGATTAAGCAAATTTAAATCTATAAATAAATAACTATCAGATTGTTTATCTTATAAAGTCAAATTTGAAGTGGAACACATCTTAAGGAGGTGACTTAGAGTTACAAGTGACAAATATATTAGGCTAGTGGGTTAATTTTAGTTGGAATTATACTAGATGTTTTATAGATCGTTTGCCTCGTGAGCGGCTCGCGAGCTAGCACGTTATAGCTAACGAGCTAAAATCATAGCTCTGCTCGGTTCGTTATCCTAACAAGACGAGCTGAGTCGAGCTAGTCGAGTCAGCTATGGAACAAGCTAACGAGTTTTGAGTTTTTCGTCCAGCCCTAATGACAATGACAAGTACAGCGTCCATCAATAATGTCCTTGAATCAGCACCCATCTCTCGCTTTGTGGGCAACCAAGAATATTCTTTATACATAAATAATCTGCTTTGCTGATCACTTTGTCTAGCACCGTTCTCTACTCTTTGGCCTTATTAAAAGTATTATTTTGGACTTCGTGTCATCTTTTTTTAAACTGTTTGTCTTATTTCAATTTTTTATACAAATATTATTTATTTAATTATAACTTATTTTATCACTATAGATACTTTAATAATGATTTAATTATTTTATTATTTGTAAAAGTAAAAAATATAACAAACAGACAAATAAGACGTTTAAAAGTTAAAAACATTATTTTTAACAGAAGGGAGGGAGTACATCTCCAGTTACAATCCACACCAATATAAAAATTCGGATATGCTTGGACCCAGTCGTTCGGACATATCAGACGCGGGCGCGTGGCTCCCCCATCCCACATACGCAGCGCGTGTCGCCCACCCCCGCCCTCCCGCGCGTCCCGGGGTTGGCGCGACACGGGCGCCGTCCTCCCCCCCCCCCCCCCCCCCACCCACTCGTGCCCCATTCCATTTTTTTCCTTTTTTTGCTTTTTCTTTATTTTTTATTTCCTTTTCTTTTTTCTTTTTTATTTTAAATTTTTGTTCTTTTTTGTTTTTTTATTTTTTTGTTTCCTTTTTTCTTTATTTTTTATTATTTTCACATTTATATATTTTGTATTTTTATATGGATGTTGTAAATGTAGATTAGAAATGTTGCACATATCGTTGTAAGTGTTGTTTAAAATATTTTATCTTTTTTTTATAGATGTTTTAATTGTATATTTCTAATGTTTTACTTTTATTTTCAAAATTAATGTTTGCAAGTGTTTTATTCAGATGATGGATATGTTTTCACATGTATTGTTGAAACTGTTTTTGATTGTTGGGTATGTTTGTGAATGGTTTCCTAGCGTTTTCAGGTGTTTTTTTCGAAATATTTCATATGCATGTTTTGAATGTTGCAGTAGTTTTGTACGTATGCTGCAAGTGTTGCATCTGAATGTTTCAAAACTAAATCTTCGGGTGTTTTTTATGTGTTTATACGCATGTCTCTGAGCAGTGGCGAAGCTAGAGCGAATGGGTGGGGGTGCCTAGTGGCGAAACTAGACCAAAACTAATTTATAATTTTGACATCAAAATTCAACTCCCAGTGATAATAATGTGATTTTGCTCAAAATATAAGCAAACTAATAAGGCAAGGGTAATTACACTCACCATTTTGTAACAAAATAAAGACAACATTGATCGTTGTAGTGATGGAGAAAAAATATCATGTACTCCCTTATAGCAAAATATGTGATCCAGCCTAAAAAAAGAGAATAAACAGGTCAATTATTTAGCAAAGAAAATGTATGATTATCTACTCAAAACAGTTGCATTGCATTTGCATTATCTCTTAGAAATCATATTCATGTCATTTTTCTTCCATGGTCATGAAATTACATGTATGAGGCTGCCAAAATCCATTCTCCAAGAGTAAAAAAAATCAGTCTCGCCTTTTCTCTATGGTTAGGACGATGGTAGACATCAATTTCTTTCCTCAAACGAGGGTCATATTTGTTCCTCTCATCTCAATTGATTTCTTCCGGACATGAAACATATCCCTTATAATACCTCTCCATGATTTTCTATAATATTATAATTCGTTCATAACTATATTGCGGTTCACAAGTTTCATGTATGAATAACTTGACTTGAACAGTACAAACAGTCAAACACTGAAACACTCACCGAGCATTAAGGGACAGATGCGGACAGGGAGTCGAGGATAGGGCCGCCACGCCAAGGACGCTGGTGGACGCTGGTCAGGCAAATAGGCGAACAGCGGACGCCGGTGCCGGAACGCAGTCAGCAGGCGGCAGGGGCGCAGAGCCGCAGCATGTACGGGCGCTCGGCGCGGCATGTCAGAGACTCAGAGTCAGAGAGATCGGCATCCGTGGGCGGTGCCGCGGCGGCTTTGACTCGCGAGTCGCCACGCTTGGAGGCAGATGAAGGGTCGCTGGCTCTCAGCTTCGTGAGTCGCCACGCTTGGAGGCAGATGAAGGGGTGCCTCGCATTGGGGCCGTGGGGGTGCCCACAGGGCCAAATTCCCCTAATCCTCAAGAATTTTTAGAATTTTAGGGGGTGCCTGGGCACCCACAGCTCTTTACTGGGCTTCGCCCCTGTCTTTGAGCGTTTCAGTTGTTTCATTCAGATAGATGTTGCAACAATAGATCGGCATGTTGCATATGCTGCAATGATTGTACGCATATGTTCGAGGTATATGTTACAAATGTTTCATCTCGATTTGTATGGATTTTTAAAATAGTTTTATTTGAATGTTGCATATATTCTCACATACATGCAGCAAATGTTTTATACACATGTTTTCAAGCGTTCCAGTTATTTCATACATAGTATTGTATCTTGATATTTCAAAAAGTAGATCTGGTGTTTGTAGCTATGTTTCAGACGCATGTGTCTTGTGTTTTATCCGCATTCGGACACATATTGCAAGTGTTATATCTAGATGTTTCAAAAATAGATCGGTTGTTGCATCTCTATACATCTACATGAAATATATGTTCGTTTAAAATTTTGTTGAAATATATTTAAGTAGGATCTTGTTTTAAAGATTTTATTGCAAGGAATACAGTGATGTAATCGGATTTCAATTTGAATACATGATTTATGAGATATAATATTTTTTAACTTTAGAAAAAATAGGATTTTAGAGGGACCTACGGAAACCCGCATGCATGCAATGGAATAGGGGTGGGCGGCGCACATGCAGCCAACCGCGTCAGGGACTGATGCCCTGCTGCCGCGTGAGCACGCAGGTCCGGGTGCTATGCGCGTCGGTGTGATGGGCGTCCGGACGGTCGGCATCCGAACGTCCGGGTGCTGGTTTTGCCGATAAAAAATTAGGAAAAGGCAAGTGGAGTTATTTCATCATCACGACAGGAAAAAAAAGAATACCGAAAGGGCGGAACGGGATAGGAAAGAAAACCACCAGCCATGTTCCACGAAGTCTAGGGCTAGGAAGATACTAATACCCGTTTCTCTCTATCCGATGTTCTCCAACCCCCGTTTGCTGCGCCGCGCCGCCGCATCTTAGTTCAACGCAGGAAGGACCATTGACCAGCAGGCCTCCGACGCAGGGAAGAAGCGCCGCTGTCCCACAACATCCACCGCCCATCTCTAAGGTAAGAGCACAATCCGATCTGCCCCTCACCATCCGCCGTACTACTTGTTCTTAGCAGTGATTTAGAGCAGATTTGTGTTCTTGGAGTAAGTTCATGCAGTTCCCTGTTCATCTTCCGTCTCCCGTTAATACTACTATTATTATCTGACGTTTTTAGGGTTTTAATTTCATTAGAGTAAAAAAATCTAAGAATTCAGGTGCATCATGTTTGACCATCTGAATGAGCGCACAAAGGGGTGAAGAACTTTGTGTCTAGTTCCTTTTGTAGTTTGGCAATTTACTCATTTATTAGGGATGGCCGCACTTTTGCAGGAACCTGATTAATTGTTTCAAAAATATTTGTACTACTAGTTTGTATCTTTTTTCTTCTTGTCTGGTAGTCTGATTAGCAAAAGGAATAGAATTGATACTTATGCGCCTTGGCCTTTTACAGAGCCTAGGTACGAAATATAGTCTCTTTTCGTTCATATATAACAAAAGGTGTGCAACCTGGAATATGTGCGTACACACATTATACATATATAAAGGAATAAACAAAGATAGTCCAATCGTCATATCTCAATACTAATGGACAAGCTTTGTGACTGCAAATTTATCGCTTTTCTTATACTAGCTGTCTGAGTTGTTGCCGTTTAAGGCTGCTGTTCTATATCGATCTAACCCTAAATAAAACCGAGTTACAGAGACAAAAGCAGCATCTTCTGTTAATATATAGGTGCTGCTAGAAACTATGGGCTGCATATTCCGTTTTTGGATTAGATAGCTGCATTGTAGTGTGTGCAATAGCTTTTGTACGTTATAGTCATCTTGGATGATTTGGCATTTGCCTGTTGTTTGATTCTGTTATAGTAGAAAGTTTTCTGTTAAATGAGAACTACGTATTCACTTTATCTCTTCAATATACAATTCTGACTTCTGAGTGAACAATGGAACTGTTGGTGGTTGTTTATGTATTGTTCTATAGCCTTAATAAAATCCGGACGATAGCATTTTTCTGGTCTACAAATTAATGACATTTGTGTTATTATTATCAGAATGCATATCTTTGTGAAGAGCTCCACCGGCAGGACAATCTGTCTCACCGTTAGCCCATCGGATACCATATACAATATTAAGGCCAAGATTCTAGAACAACACCGCCTTGTTTTTGATGGAGTGCAGCTACTGGATAACCTTACATTGGCTGATTATGACATACAGCATATGTCCACACTTGACCTTGAAGAAAAGATGCAAATCTATGTAATAGAGACGCTAGTAGGCACGAGCATCACTCTTGAAGTTGACAGCTTAGATACTATTGGCAACGTGAAGGCCAAGATTGAAGATATTCAAGGCTTTCCTAAGGGTCAACAATGCCTCATCTTTGACAACAAACAGCTAGAGGACAACCATACCTTGGCGGACCATAACATTTGGAAGGAGTCCACCCTTCTTCTTGTCCTCCACCAGCTTCCAAGAGGTACTATGGAAATCTTTGCAAAGACGCTAACAGGAACGACCCACACTCTTTATATTGATAGATCAGATACAATCCATAATCTCAAGGTGAAAATCTATGAGAAGGATGGCACTCGGCCTAAACAACAACGCATCCTCTTTGCTGGTAAGCAACTACATGACGACCGCACCCTTGCAGACTATGGCATTCAGGAAGAGTCTACCGTCCATGTGTTGCTCTGCCTTTGTGGTTGTTGAGATGGATCCTGCGCATGGTCATTCAACAATGTTATTACGTTGGTGCAGTCTTATTTCTTTCCAGGTGTGATGTGATTTCAGTAAAAAAAAAAAAACTATTGATGCAGTCTTCTTTCTTCCAATTGTGGTGTGCGATCAGTAAAATTTGTCATTGTAAACTACATTAATATGTGAGATATTAACATTATGGTGTGTCCAGTCGTTGTGAAATTTTTAGTCATCTGTTTCCCCTACATTAGGCTACCTAGCCTTGCTAGGTTTTGCCTCCTACTGTACAGTTATGCTACTGTTTGCGTACTCCTTGGACAATTTTAGCGTGCATGCACCACTTCATGTTTCCCAGCTTATAATATCTATTTAGAATATTCCGATCGATTAGTTTTCTTGCATAGCTTGTTATACATTCTTTTTCTCCCATGAATGTCACTCCTTTCATTGCATGTCAGCTTCTTAATCTCTTTATTTCCATGCATGAATACCCATAAATATTTCTAACTAGTTCATGCACTTGATTAGTTTCCTTGCATGGTTGATGGACTTCATTCGCTGATAGCCTACTCCAACAGGAACCCTCAAACAAGGCAAATAAGGGACACTACTATTTGATTAGAGGGTTCTTCCTGTTTTTGACGGCCCAAATTTTTTGCATCTACTTCAGTAGCATCCGACATATTCATTCCAATAAACATGACAAACTGGACTCACACATCATTCTCGTCGCTCCAATCAACTAAGCTATAAACTATGTAGGAGTTCAGTATCTCAAGATCTCATGGTCGAACTCATCAGGGGGGTCAGTGGCTTCACTGGGAGGGGTTCCTGGGAGAGTAGCAGTCTGTGCGAGGATCCCAAATCTCACGAGGCATGGAGAAGAAGTCGTGGGTGGGAGGGATCTCGCTTGGACATCCCGGACGCAGGGGACAAGCTAGGCCGATAAGGTACTCAATGTGGACAAGATGGTCACTTAGCAGAGAGGAGTCACATCGATCGAACCGATGGGCTTCAGCTAGTATCGCCCATCACACTAGGGAGTAGGGACGGCAGTGATTGGCGGAGTGACTGAGAGAGGAACGCCCAAGCGCGATGGGGAGCATCGTAGTGAGGGCACTGAGGAGTAGAAGGAGCAAGCTAGAGGAATGAGGTGGCGCTAGGGGGATGGGTCCCGCGGCATAGGAAAGGGAAGTGCAAAAGTAGGAGTGAGAAAACGACCAGCCGTTAGATGGGAGCCGTGGTTGACACATGCAAGAATGAGGCCCGAAGGGTTGGATTTGACAGCCTTACTAATTTGAGGATGTGAATATAGACCCTATTATTAGGGTTGAATTTTCTTACATGGTCTCCAAAATTTCCGTGTAGGGGCTTGTTTGAGCACTCTGTAGGAGTAGTTCTTGGTCCACTAAACCACCTGCTAGGCTCACCAAAGCTCCAGGTCTACTATTTGTTTCGTGACACACAAGTGAGAAATTAGTTTATGAACAATAGGAAAATAATGCAGCAGACCTCCTCCAGGACTAGGAAACATGCGAGTTCCTAGGTCACAGTTGTGACCGCCGCCGTCACCGCAGCTAGCCCACACCTCCACCACCGCTGGTCTCTCTCCTTTCTCCCTCTAGCAACTCGCTAAGGTCCAGAGCAAGTGGGGATCCATCTCTCTAAGAGTGTTCTAGTAGATCAAGTCATATTAGAGTTAGGTTTTCTCCATGCCATTTTTTCTTGTTATGGAGGAGTTGTTTCCTCCTCTTTCCAGTGATGGCATGTAAGTAGCGTGGGTTTGGTTTCTCCCCGGCGACTCTGATGAAAATGAAAGTGAGAACTACGGCATCAGCAACTTCTTTGGTATGACAACATGGAGATTTATGTTTTCGTATGGGGGCATCAAGGTAGGGACATAGGGTGGATTTGGAATGCCATAGCTTGGGTGGCCCTGGAACCAGCATATATAGCCCAAGCGCAAAGGCCCTCTAGTGCTACATGCCCCAATGCCCGAGCTCGTCGCTTCTCCCTATTACCTATAGGGTGAGGGAGGGAGGGCAAGGGTGGATGGTGGCTGGGAGGCAAACAGATCGGCCACTACTAGTGTTGGCAGTGTCGCCGGGGGCAGCATTGGAGGTGGAAGGTGGCTGGGCGCAGGTCTTTTCTTGTAGATTTGGCACCGCGGGAGATGAGGAGAAAGTGGTGGGGATGAAGTGGTAGGCGCAGCGCTGGCGGCAGTGAGGCTCCCCTTGGCCATCGCATCTATCTGGTTTTCATATTCTTCACTATGTAGATGGGTCTGTGGGGAGCATGCGTCAAGTTTTGCCGATAGAAGAGACTTCCACAACAATTGTGTCTCCATATATGTGATTTTAAAACAATTTAGTTTACCTCTCTTCCTTTTTTTTATCTTACAAATACAGATATACAAATGTCCCTTCTGAATGCAAAGGACACACCGTCTCTCATGCTCAGGCATTAAAGTTATGGAAAATCAGTTTATTATCCAGGCAATTATTTGCCTTTTATCATCCGAATTTGCCGCTGTCGAATGACGCGGCACGGATTCCGCCAAGTGCCGTCGCACATCCTCTCAAGGCTGCATGCGGAGGCTGCAACTATGCATTGCCGGTGGAGTGCATGCAGCTACAGTGCATCTTGCTTTGCAGGTGAAGGGACAGGCTGCCCCCATAAAATTACCTAGCCCTTAATCATGCATGTATTTTCATTCTTTTATGAGGAGCAGATTACATGTTATATACTATATTTTACTACTTTTTATTTGTGTAAGTTGTGCGTTTAATTGGTGTAAATTGATTATTTATAAATGAGAATTGCTAGAATTACTCTATCTATATTTGATCTTTTCTTTTGGTTTTTATGAATTTTGTGTATATATGTTTTATTTGGTTCCTTTTGAAAATTTTCAATTTGGCTGGTATAGAAATAATCTGGTTTTTTGCTCCTTCCGATCGCTTAGCGAGCGGTTGCCGGCTGGTGCTGGCCCGGTTGAGGATGTCAGGGCTGTTTGTGCCTGCTACACCGCAGTCTGCCACTACATGTGCACATCACCTTACCCTGCACGTACAATTATTGTTTTAGGCCCCGTTTAGATCCCAGTTGCAGTTGTAATTCTGCACTGTAACACGTTCGTTTGTATTTGATAACTTTTATCCAATCATGGCCCAAGTAGGCTTAAAAGATTCGTCTCGTGATGTACATGCAAAAAGTACAAACATGCAAACATTTCGTCTACATTTAATGCTCCATGCATGTGCCGCAACGTTGATGTGACTAGTTGCAGTTGCAATTTGCACTGGATCTAAACAGGGCCTTAGTTGGAGTTATGAGGCCCCGTTTAGTTTTGGAAGGGGGGGGTGGTTTTGAAAAATTGCAATGTAACACTTTTATTTGTATTTAATAACTTTTGTTCAATCATGGTCCAAATAGACTCAAAAGATTCATCTCGAGATAGCCACGTATAAAATATAAACATGCAACAGCTGCTACTTCATTTAGTGCTTCGTACAGCAAATATTGGGAAGTAAACAGCCCCTGATATTAGATTTTGGGTGTTACGATGCATGTGAGATTCGGATATTTTAAGTGTTTTTGTCACGGCAGGTGACACATGAGAGTTTGTAGTAGACAGATTCAGTGTTTAGTTTGAGAAATAAAGTGGTCTATGTTCTTCTCATTTGTCATTAGTTTATTTGGTTTATCTAATAAAATAAGTTGATATGTTGCCACGTTATTTTTCATAAGAGCAATCACAATGTTACAGGAAAGCAGTCAATAGCGATTGTACAGATAGTCCATAAAGCAGTCCATAGCTAAAGGTACCCATAGTCCTATGGGCTGCCTATAAAGAATAAACAAATGATTTTCTCTTTGCACTATCTCTCTTTCCCATCTCTCACATATATACTACTCAGTACATATACATTGTGAAGACAACAATAACTATAGACTACTGACGTAAAAGCTACGCATATGGACTACTTGATCCATATACATTGTGGTTGCTCTAAGCTAATAAGCAGCCTATACATGATGAATCCGTTAGTTTTAGAAATTTATGAGAATGAACTATTGAAGCATGGTGACTCTTGACCAACTAAACACACCGTTTTCGACTGCCTGCTGTATTTAAAATTTCTCACAAGCTTTTGGGTACATCTGCACCACACACGGTTTCTTCGTTCCTTGAATAGTTGAATTGATCAATTGAACTGTACCGGAGAATGAATGGAGATGCATGTTTCCTCTTCACCTCAATGGATATGCTCACTACCGGAGACGGCTTAGTTGCCGAGTGCCAAAGGCACACGGCAATGCCCATATAGCACTCGGCAAAGGCTTTGCTGTGTGCCATCCACGGCATACCTCACTCGCCAAATAGAGTGACGGCAAACAAGGTTCGCCGAGTGTCTTATGTTCGCCGAGTGTATTATGTTATGCACTCGGCATAGGTCTCGTATGCCGACTGTCCGATTTCTAGCTCTTGGCAAACCTCCCTGCACTCGGCAAACATCGGGTTTCAGGTAGTGGCTCGATGTCGATGAGAAGGCCCTGAGATGGTGAAAGGTCCCGATAGGCGAGAAGGAGGGTGAATAGCCTATAAAAATTCTACGAAGCACTAGATAACAAGGTTAGTAAATTAACAAAGCGATGCAAAGCGCTAGCTCTAAGGTTACTCTATGCAAGCCACCTAGCACAATAAGCTAAACATAAAAGTATGCACACAAGCGCTAGAAACTCACTCCTCCGATCCTAAGGAGAGAGCACCTAAACAATAAATAAACGCGAGTGTGAGAGAACGAGGAAGATATACCACCGAGGAGAGTTGGGAATGATCCAATCACCAGGAAAGGCCAATCAACAAGAATACCAAAAGGATCAATCAATAGAAGCACCGGAGAGCAAAGTCATCCACTCGATGGTGGAAAAGAGATTGAACACTCGATTTTTTACCGAGGTTCACGTGATCGCCATCACGCTACTCCTCGTTGTGGCACTTGTCTTCCTTGGTGGATTGCGAGGTAGGCTTCACACGCCAATCCCTCACCGGGAGCCGCTCACCAACACAAGAGAAGTGGCTATCAACCACGAGCAATCCACTAGAGCTGGTTTTGGCACTCCGCCGGGGAATAACCGCAGGAAGAACACCTTGATGTGGACTTGGACAATCTCCTTCCAATCTCACACCAACTCCTCCAAGCCGTCTAGGGATTCGGCAAAATCCCAAGAGAATGAGAACTCTGCAAATGGCTTGCTCTCAAGTGCTCTAGAATGCAAATCACTTAGCAAAGATGCACTTGAGATTCACTCAACTCACAAGGATGATCAATGGATGAGCAAGTGAGTGAGTGGGAGGCTTAGGATGCTCACAAAGAGTATGACAATGATCCAAATGTGCAAGAGAGTCACCAAGTGACCAGGGAGGGAGTATAAATACCCCCAAATGCAATCCTAGCCATTACCTCCACTCAAACAACCGTTAGCACGCTTTTCGAGGCGTCGGACGCTACCGTCAGACTGGTACCGTCGGACCAATCCTCCGAGTCCGACGCTCAGATCAGTGCCACGTGTCAGTTCAGTTCAACCATAGCCGCTGGATCTCAACGGCTAACTGCTCGCGCCACTTTCTCAACCGTCGGACTGCTGATCGTCGGACTAACACTCACTGCCGTCCGACGCTTCCAGAGAGTTCACAGAGAGCTAAAATGCCATCGGACGCAGTCTGAGGCTTAGCGTCGGACTAAAACAAACAGTCCGACGCCCTGAACTCCAGTTGTCAGCCACTGTGCCAGAGCGTGAACTCGCCACACCATGGCGTTGGACTGCGCACCCAAGGTCCGACGCTTGCCCCTCTCAGCCCGTCGGACTGTCCGACTCTCACAGTCAAGCAGTACGCTGAGCCACCGTCGGACGCTACAAGTTAGTGCGTCGGACTAACGAAAACAGGAGTCCGACTCTATGCATTTTTACGCAGAGAGCTCACAAAATGCTCGGACGGCGTCCGACGCTCACCGTTGGACCAAAGAACACCGTCCGATGCTTTTCTCACAGTTAGCACAGTGCTGGGGACCGTCGAACGCTACTTGCCAATAGTCCGACGCCCCGGCTCTCAAGCGTCCGACGCTCTGAAAATTGCTTTTCTCAAGTTCGTTTCACAACCCTTGCTTCTAAGTGCTAACACTCAAGGTTCTCAACACTTGTGCACAGTGTGTTAGCATTTTGCAAACATTTTTCAAGGGTTTTAGGTCAAAGTCTAGTTTGGGTTAGAATCAATGCAATGAAATGCAACCTAAAGCACTTGAAGGTAATCCAAACACTTAGTTCTCCCCTTGATAGTCGGCTATCTATCCTAAATGTGATCACACCCACTTGATGTCTTGATCACCAAAAGAAAAAACTATTAGGGGTTATATCTTAGCCTTAATCACCTCTTCAAGTCCTTTTCTTTTTCCTTTGATCATCTCCACTTGATCCACCTTGATCCATGGTTGAGCTATCTTGATTATCAACATCACTTGGCTCCTTACTCCATGGATAGGACTACCTACACTTAGCCATCATTTAGCAAGTAGGTTAGTCCTTAGGGTGTCATCAATTATCAAAACCAAACTAGGGCTTTCAGATGGGCACGGCATCGGATACCTGGAGAAGCTGCCATCACAGCCGGCAGCGAGCTTCCACCTGAAGCGGGTCACAATGCGGTGCAGGACCACAAGCGTCTCCGCCCTGGTGAACTCATTATTACTAGGGCAGACCGCGCGCCGGGTCAAACCATGTGATAGGAGCAGCAATGCAAGCAATGTGGCTCAGAAACTTGTTGGGTGAGTGTAGGGTCGAGATGGCGGACTAGAGGGGGGTGAATAGTCCGAACAAAAATTAATCGCAGCGGAAATAAAACCTATTTGATTCTAGCGACAATTCACCCCTCTAACTATGACTCCAAACACCTTGCAAAAGATCCTAGCAAGAAGCAAAGGTGTAAACCTAGCTTGAGCTTCCCTAAACCGTTCTAGCGCAAGGTCACACAAACCTAAGCACTAGTACTTTAAGCACCGGGGAGCTCCTACCAACTAGCAAGCAAAAGCGCACTAAACACCTAAGCTCACTACGTGCTCAATGACAAGGATACACAATTCTAATCAAGGAGCGCAACTTGATTAGCTACACAGCCTAATCAAGAAAACTACTTCTAAGCTACACAAGCTAAGAAGGTGAGTGGCAAGCTACAGAAGCTAACCGGTCTCACAAGAGCAACTACAACTACACAAGTAAAGTAATGCACAGAGTAAAAGACTTGTGTAGAAGGGAGTAAACCACAGCGAAGGATGGGAAGATGTTGATGCAGTGATTTATTTCCCGGAGGTTCACTTGTTGCCACAAGCTACGTTCTCCATTGAGACAAACTCCAAAGTTGCCGCCGGTCCTCCTGCTAGTGGTGACCCACAAGTCACACTCTCCCACGTGGAGTGCTTACCACAAACTCTAGCACTTGACTCGGCGGGACCACTTGTCGCTCTTCATGTCTCGCTCTACTAGCGATGCTCTTCGCGATCTCCTGCGGGGTGAGCTCCAACCCCTCACAAGCTTGCTCCAGAGCCAAGCACAATCTCCTTGCTTGCTTCGACGGAGCTTCTCGCCACCAAGCCGTCTAGGAGGTGGCGACCTCCAAGAGTAACAAGCACCACCGGCTTGCAACTCGATCACCTAGTGCCACTCGAAGCAATCCTCATGATGCAACACACTAGTGATCGATCTCTCACTCTCAAATGCGATGTCAATTAGCACAAGTGAGTAGGAGGGTACCAAGCCAAGCACTACCAAGGGAAACACATTTCCAAGGTGCTCAACTACTTGTCTTGGCTGGCCCTCACCTCTAATTTATAGCCCTCAAACAAATAGAGCCGTTATCTCCTTCATTGGGCTCACTGCGCACGCACCGGACGCTCCTTTAGTTCACACCGGATGCGTCCGGTGGTTGTCCAGTGTACCGTCTGTTGACACGTGTACTAACCGTTTGAATTTTCCCGCAGCGCGTCTTCACACTAGACGCGTCCGCCGTCACACCGGATGTGCGGACCCCAGTGTCCGGTGCGCGACCAAAGAGCACCCGAGAGCTCCAAACTCACACCAGACGCGTTCGGTGCTCACCCACCGGACGAGCTCCAGCGTCCGGTGTTCCTTCACTCCAGAGCACGCCACGCCATAGTCACCGGACGCTGGAACAGTAACTGCTCCGCGTCCGGTGCAACTGCACCGAAACACGCTGTCCTCGGCCACCTTCACCGGACGCGCGCCTCAGCGTCCGGTCCATGTTTCTCCACTGAAACATCACCGAGAACCTCTCAACCTTCAACTCTTTTAGCAAATGTGCTAACACCACAAGTGTACAACTCATGTAAGTGTGTTAGCCATTCACAAACATTTTCACAAAGGATTTTCACTCAATTCGCCGCGCCAATCGATCCTAGCAACGTATGCAAAGTTAGATCGCTCAAGTGGCACAAGATGACCGATATGCAAACAAGTTTGCCCCTCTTGATAGTACGGCCATCTATCCTAAATCCGGTCAAGCACTTCTCTACTCAACCTTAGACCGGTGAAATAAAAACGCCCTAGGTTATACCTTTGCCTTGCGTTTTCCATTCTAATCACCGTCTTCATCTCCGTCTCCGACACCATCGATGCCGGTGCAACACATGCACCAACACCTCATGAATGATATGATCCACTTCATATCATCGTGGGGCTTTTGGTCCATCGATCCTCGACTTGCTTGCTCTTCACCATTGCGTTGGTCCATCGGCGCCAACCCATCACCCGAGTTGCCCATCACACTTGTAACTGGTCCGTCGACGCAAAGTCTTGTCTTGATCTTCTCCACCTAGCCACGTGACTTCATGTCATGTCTCATGTGCATTAAGCTCCTTCATACCATATGTGTGAGCTTAGCATCATTTCCCTGCCATAACCACCTCCAAGGCATAGATGCTCACACTCATGTACCTTTGGACTAATCTCCTGTGTAATCAACACTTAAACACATATTAATCCACCTAAGTTGTCACTCAATTACCAAAACTAAACAAGGATATTTCAGTGAGCTCACAGGAACAAAGCCTAAGGTGGTGACCATGTTTGTGGATAACAATTCCGCCGTTCAGTTGATGAAAAACCCAGTGTTTCATGGGCGTAGTAAACACATTGATATCAAGTATCATTACATCAGGGAATGTGTGGAGCGTGGACAGATTATTGTCAAGAGAGTGAATACTAGGGAGGAAAAGGCAGACTCATTGACAAAGCCACTATCAGCAGTGAAACATGGGGAAATGAGCCACCTACTTGGTGTTCGAGAGATTGAAGAACATCAGGCTTAAGGGGGAGAATGTTGGGGTAAGCCTGCTGTGCTATGACGTGGAGTGCTGACTTGTCCAACTGTGCGGGAAGAGCTGTATTTGAATTCAAAGAGCTTGGAGTAGGAACAGTTGGAGCCAGGGAGATGGTGATCGCGCCCACGACGTGTTCCAGCGTAGGTGGTTGTCAAAGCCATACATTTGTATCACAAGTTACCATGTACTATGTGTGTTTTACTCTTTGTAAGCTATTGGTATAAATAGCTGGGTGTTTAGAGATCGTGTTATCGCATTGTAACTGAACCAAAGGTGTATGTGCGGAGTTATCCAAATCAGTGAAAAGAGCACTATCCTCTGACAGTTGCTGGGTTTTGTTTAGTGTTCTTGCGTTGTTCTTGTGTTGATAGGCTAGCCACTGTGATCTTGCTTGTGATTGTAGATCCTTGATTTCCAACATTTGGTATCAGAGCCTTCAATCACTTGCAAAGCGTCGTGTGATCTTACATGGGAGACCAGCATGCCGGTACTGGAGGCGGAGGCGGAGGAAGTGATCGGATTCCATATCCGGTCCTTATGGCTACGTTGGAGCATCCGCGTTCAGGCAATCATGGAGGATCAAGGCGTTTGGGAGGTCGTGGAACCACCAGGAGGGTCATCGGAGCAAGGAGCTACGGCGGCGGCGGCAAAGGCAAAGGACAAGAAGGCGCGGGCACATTTACTTCAGTTCCTGCCCGATGACGTCCTGATGCAAGTCGCGGCGAAGAAGACGGGAAAAGAAGTCTGGGACTCGCTTAAAGCGAGATTCGTTGGCGAAGAGCGGGTGAGGGATGCTCGGTTGCAGACTCTGAAGAGTGAGTTTAATGCGATGAAGATAAGGGAGGATGAGTCGATTGATGGGTATGCTTGAGAAACTGATGGGCATGTCAGTGAAGTATGGCAACCTTGGCGGCTCACTGGATGATGCGGCGTTGGTGAAGAAGATGTTCGACACCGTTCCAGATCGCTACATCAATGTGGTCGCTGGGATGGAACAATTCTATGATCCTAAAAAGATTTCTTTTGATGAAGCAGTTGGGCGACTCAAGGCATTTGAGGAGCGTACCAGACGGGGAACAGGAGGTGCTCGATCTGATGCAGGTTAAGTGCTCCTAACTCAAGCCGAGTGGGAGGCTCGGCAGAAGCAGTCCTCTGGAGAAGGCTCTGGTGGTAGCAGAAACCAGGATGGTGGCCGGGGACATGGTCAAGGTTACAGTGGAAGAGGTGGTGGCCGTGGCAACCAAGGTGATGGAAGCAAAGATGGCACAGGGAAACGTGAAAAAAGCCACATCAAGTGCTTTAAATGTCACACCTATGGGCACTATGCCAACAAGTGTCCAGGAGAGAAGGAGGAAGAAGCACGTCATGCCCGGACAGCTGAGTTTGAACCAACAGTGTTACTTGTAGAAACAGCTGAAGAGAATCTGCAAGATAAGTTGTTGTCAGACGAATGTTAGGAAAGGTTGTTTCTGAATGAAGTGTAACAGAACCACCTTAATCACATGGCCCACAAGCACCTGTCATCGTCACTAATGACCTCTGACAGTCGTACCCGTGTTCCAAATGATCGAGGCAGCCCTGCCGGGCTACATCAGTGCCCGTATGCCGACAGGATCTCCATTGCGAAGCCATTACAGGGTTACAACATTTCATAATCAAAATACATCAGAGTAAATGCGGAAGATTAATTAGTACTTAAGTTACAAACCGAGTTCAAATAGTAAATAGGTGTAGTTATTACAAACCAACTTAAAACAGTAGCAGTGGCACTGGAACAACGATACAACATAAATAAATAGTAGATAATCGAACCCAGCCCACGGGTCCTTCACTCCTCACCACTATCCTCTTCGATCACTGTAGCACAACAGGGGTCGAGACAAATCTCCGGCTGTGGCCCTCCTGCAACGGGGTTAACAAACCCTGAGTACTGCGTACTCCGCAAGACTTACCCGACTAAGGAAAATATCTGACTCTTGGAATGCAAGGTTAGGGGTAAGGCTTAGCAGGAGGTAAGGTAGTTTAGCGGAAAAGCATTATTATCCTATCTCAGTATTTTTGCTCATTGAATAACTTTATTAATATCATAAGTCATCATTCATCACTTCCATCTATTTTATTCTTTTCATTATTCTCAAAACATCCTATTCTTCGAACCACTTTTCGAGGTAGACATGAGGATCAAGTCTCCATAACCGAGGAGCACGTCGATTCGAATCAAGTAAGTATACCCAGCTGAGGATTCTATCCACACTGCATATGTAGCACTTAAGCTTGCATATGCCAACCCATTGTCACGGCTTTTCTATCCCGGACCCGGTCCTACGCCACCCGAGAGCACAGTACTCCACTAGTCTCCAGGCACGCCGGCCACGTGGGTACACGCTACTCTCGCCATCTCTCCACTCCCAGTGCGCGGTTGTCGGTTCCAGCAATAGAGCGACCTGACCCTAGGCTTTCCGAATTGGTATGTGGCTAGGCTGTTCATCATGATCACAACAGGCCTTACAACGAACGGTCCCTACTGCTTTCCGTCAGAAACCATGCATTGGGACTCTAACCCAAATACCCTGGATTCTGCCGGTTTTCAAATCCCTTTCCCGATGATGACGATCAGTTGGGACTCTAACCCAAACAGATGGCCAATCACTCGGGAAACCCATCCATTACAATAACAGTGTCCCGGCCAAAGGACCCTGCCATCATACATGGACTCATACCCATCCCTTGATAATTCTTCATTCCAAATATCAAGTTTAAAATAGCATTTTTTTGCAACTTCTAATATTTAAGCACTGACTAAGCATTTTTCAACTCATTTCAAATCATTAGGTTCCTTGGATAACAAGTAGTCAAGGATGGTAAATGCATCAATTGTTTCATCACGCAACTCCTAACAACTTAATGCAGTTGATTACTCCAGTGATAAAAGCATTTATAAATAGAGGGTTAAATGCACCGGGGCTTGCCTTGCAGCGCAAAAACAGTTCGGGGCAGGAGCACCACAGCTTTCAGGTTCAAGAACCACCTCGGAACCTTCTCCTCCAGGCACCTCGACTTTGACTTCCTCGTTTACCGGCACTACACGTGTGCAACAATGCATGTATGAATGCGATGCAGGAAAAGAGCATATGCAAGAAATCAAGAACTAAACATATGACAAGCATAAAACGACATCCACTAGGGTGTTCTAGGTCTTAAATGGGTTTGACCTAGAACCATAATCAATTCCAAAGTCACACAAACCCTAAATTCATTTTCTACACTTCCTTTTTACTATTTAAATAAACCCATATCTATTTAATACAAGAGCAAACTAATCCCATTTGAGACCAAACTTCACCAACAGATAGCCTTACATGCCAAACAGAGACAAATAAATTTTGGTGATTTTTGGAGTTACCTAGAATTAATTAAAAATGTGCAAAAATCCATTTTCCATTTATTTTAGGGATTTTTACCTACTGCAGAAAGTACTTCAAACATGACAAACAATATTTTTATAAAATTCTACACTACTCATAGAGAACATACAAAAATTCTCATGAATTTTGGATCAGCCAAAATATTCTAACAAAATTATGAAACTGCAGCACTATTCATTTGAAAATAAAATGGAAAAGGCATTGCAAAAACCTGGAAAAAGAGAAAACCGAAAACGGCCCGAAGCCGGCCCAACTCGGCCCAAGCGCGAAGCAAACCGGCCCATTCGGCCTGCCCGCGCCCGGCGCCTGCGCTTTTGCGCAAAACCCCCTGGAAAACACGGTTATCAACCCGCGGACCAACTCACACTATTCACCAGAGTCACTGACATTGCAAAAATCCCCCCTGGAACTTTTCACCTTCTAATCCGACGCCCCTGGACCTCCTCTGTTTTCGAACAGAGGTGAGGCGCCGGCGGTTCGCCGCCCGTGGCTCACCGCCGGTGACCCCAACGGCCAAACCAACCTTCCCACGACCCTCGGGGCTCCTAGCCGCACCCAACAAGCTACTAAATGGCAAGGATAGACACTCGGAGCACCCTCGGGCACCTCCGCCGCGGCTCGGCGGCGGCGACCGGACCTACTCCGGCGAGGCCAAGGCTTAATCAAGCCGGGTTAGGGCATGGGAAGATTCGCGAGCTCACCGAGACTTGACTAGTACGGAGAGAACGACCCGAGATGGTGTAGAGGCACGGTGGTGACGGTGGCCGCGGCTGCAACGACCTCCGCCGGCGGCGAGGACTCCGTTCCGGCGAACCTACGGTCAGAGACGAAGAACCAACAGGCGCATGAGCAACAAGGAAGGTCAGTGAGCACGGAGGAATACTCGGACGAGGCATTGGCTCACTGGAGAGAGCTGTGGACGGGTGTGAGCTCGCGGCGACGGTGACCCTGCGACACACAGAGGGTCAGAGCAAGTTCCAAAGGGACCAACCGATTCGCCAGGAAGTACCCGACCTACCGGTGAGATGGAGAGGGTGGAGGTGGACGGTGGTCGATGAATTCGGTCGGAGACCGAAAGTTCGCCGGCGATGGTGGCGGGGAAAAAGATGGGTGGGGAGGCGCGTTCGGGGGCTTATATAGCCGGGGAACAGGCCAAAGAGGACGTGGGAGGGCTCGGCACCATGCTGCGCGTACCACGGACGGAGCTCCGGCGCCAGAGGACGTGCGGCACAGTCGCGCACGCCGGCGACGTGCGAGCCGCGGCCGGACGCGCGTGACGCGTGAACAGTGTCGCCGGTACAGTACCTTGCTCAGAGAAAATCGTTCAAATTGACCGGCCAAACGACCGAATCCGAGGCCACGCCCAAAAGCAAAGTTGTAGATATTTTTGTGCTAGACAACTTTTGTTTTTGCACCAATTTGAAAGTCGGCCTAGATTTGAAAATATTCAAAAGGGGGTAAACTAGGGTTTTGAATTTCAAACTGAATATTTAAAATTACTTTTTATTTCTCTAAAGAACTTGAAATTTGGCCAAAATATAAGTTCTGAATCTCAGAGAGATCTACAACTTCTATTAAGGAAGTTTTGTCTAATTCTCATTATTTTTTGAAAAGCAGTTTTAAATTCAAATTTTGAAACACTGTTTTGAGCTTAATTCAAAATTTTTCAACATAACTTCAAAATCACCCAAAATAGAAGTTGTTCTACATTAAAAACTATACAACTTTTATTAAGGGACCTACCTCAGATTTGATCAAATTTAGAAAGTGCACTTTGAAGCCTTTAATTAGGGTTTTAGGAAAATTAAAATCAACAAGCAATAACAACTCAATTAGGGTTCCTTCAAGCACACACAAGAGTTAAACAAGCTAATCACACTATTAGCCCTAATGACAAGCAACTGCATATGATGATATGATGACATGTCATTTTAGTTAACAGTAATACCAGGGGTATTACACGCCATCGTATCCGTCTCGCCGACCAACTCTCCCGGCCGCCTCCTTGTATCCACTTCGCTTCCGCTCTCTCAATCCTTGTTCACGACCATGGCCGGCGATGGAGACTGTGGGAAGCGCCCGGCGTCTGAGCCCACCGACGGTGATGAGATGGAACGGAGCATCCGCCGCATCTGGGCCAGCGTCGTCCGAATCGAGCAGACATTAGGGTAAGTTCAACCGTCAGCCTACCATCTCCTCGCTGTTTCTATCTGATTTGATCTGTTTCTGCAGTCACCAGCCATCTTTCGTCAGCGGCATTGCTGGCTCCTTAGCCGGCCTGAACACCCCTGCCCCCGGCGCTGATCCTCCTCGGGCAACCCCGGCGGATGGTGACGCCGTTCCTACAACTGGGACGGCCGCCCCGGAAACCCCCGCCGCTGGTGACGCCGTCGGGCCCTCTGCTCCTGTAAGGGCTCCAATCAGGCGTATGATGCAAGTCAGCGGACGGGGAATCCATAGCAGGTATCTTATTCTCCCTTTTCCCCGATCTTTAAATCTGGCTAAGTCTGGGTGCCTGATCTGATGGTCCCTTTCAGCCAACGTCCCCCGCTCCATCTTCCTTCCGGCGCACCGATCGGCGCCAGTTCCTCAGTGCGTTGCATGGCGCAACAACCGAACCTTCCTCACGCTCCGACTCACAGCACCACCTCCGGAGCGGAATCGAACTCGGGGTCATCTTCGAGTTCCCGCGATTCCTACGCCGCCGCCGACGGCCGCCACTTCCATCATGAGATGGTACGGTATCGTAATCTCTACTCCGAGGCCACCAAAGAAGCCGGTCGGCTGGATAAGGAGAACAAGGACCAGGCCGTCGCGCTCGTTGCCGCCAGCATCGATTTGGCGGAGGCGCGGGCCAACCTCGCTTTTATTATTTTATTTATTTTTTTTGTTCTAAAGGCGATGCTTATCGCATCAGCTGTTACACCCCATCGAGGGTATTTTATTTTGTGCTAAGGGCGACTCGTTACTACGATGTCAGCCATTTTTGTCCTGAAGGCGACCCGCTTGCACGGCATCGGCTGTTAGAGCCAGATTCACATGAATCGGCTATTATCCCCCAATTGGGATGCTAGGGTAGTATTTCTTCAGATTCTTCCCGTTGATGGCTCTGGCGAGTCTCTGTCCTTCCAAGTCTTCAAGGATGTAAGCATTACCCGGAGCGCATTCCACCACACGATACGGGCCTTCCCAGTTTGGCGACCATTTACCGAATCGGCTATCTTTTGTACCAATAGGCAGAATGACTTTCCATACTAGCTCTGATTCGGTGAAGCTCTTGCTTCTTACCTTAGTGTTGTAATACTTGGCCACCCGTACCTTGTTCTTTTCAATGTATTCCAAAGCCCTAAGCCGATGACAGTGCAAATCTTCTAAACTGTCCATCATAATGTCTTTGTATTCACCGGCTGTAAGCTTGTTTTGCAACGTGACACGCCGTGTCTCAGACTGAATCTCCCATGGCAAGACGGCAGCGTGTCCATAGACTAGCTCATAAGGTGAAGCCTTGATCGATCCATGCTGTACCATGCGATATGCCCATAATGCCTCGTTCAAATCCAAATACCATTTTCTGGGGTTCTGCTCAATCTTTTTCTTGATGACCTTGATCAAAATTTTATTGGAGGCTTCTGCGTGTCCGTTGGCTTGGGCATAATACGGCGATGAATTATAAATCTTGATGCCCATGTCGTCGGCAAAGGTCATAAACTCCTCTGAAGTGAACATTGTCCCCTGATCGGTTGTGATCGTCTGAGGTATGCCAAACCTGTAAATAATGTGCTCCTTTACAAATTCGATCACGTCAGCTGAAGTGGCGTTCCTCAAAGGAATGGCTTCTACCCACTTGGTGAAGTAATCAGTCGCCACCAAGATCCATTTGTGACCCTTGCTCGATGGTGGGTAGATTTGGCCGATTAGATCAATACCCCATCCTCTAAACGGCCATGGTTTAATTATAGGATTCATAGCAGAGGCTGGAGACTTTTGTATATTTCCAAACTTTTGGCATTCTTGACACCCTTTATAATATTTGAAACAATCTTCCAGCATTATAGGCCAATAGTAACCAGTCCTCCTGATGATCCACTTCATCTTGTGAGCTGATTGATGTGCACAGCAGACTCCATCGTGTACTTCGCTCATCAGCTTCACTGATTCCTCTGTCCCCAGGCATTTGAGCAGCACTCCTTCAACAGTCTTGTAATACAACTGACCATCCGGCAACACATACTTGGTGGCTTTGTACCTTAGCTTTCTGTTGACCCGTTGTGAAGGATTTGCCAGGTAACCTGCTATCTCGCCCCTCCAGTCATCAGCTGATTGCTCGCTGTTACAAATCTCCTGCATCGGCCGATAACCCGACGCGTTCTGCGCCAGCCGATTAGCTTCCTGGTTCTGGGCCCTAGGGATGTGACAGAGAGATACCGTCATGAACTTCTTGATGAGAGCCTGGCACTGATCATAGTAGCCTCTGATTATCTCGTCTTTACATTCATACAAGCCGAGCAATTGGTTGATGACTAGTTGTGAATCGCCAAATACTTCAACTGCATCGGCTTTTGCTTCATGCAGAAGCTGAAAACCTTTCCACGCGGCTTCATATTTAGCCTGATTGTTTGTGACAATCGGCCCGATCTGGAAAGCATACTCAAAACGCACACCCCGCGGTGAGATGAGCACTACTCCGGCGCCACCACCTTGCTTGCACGAAGAGCCATCGAAGAACATAGTCCATGGCGCTATATCCGTTACATTAGCCGATCCTCCGTGATGTTGCGTGATGAAATCGGCTATCGCCTGGCCTTTGACTGCCTTAGCCGATTCGAACCTCAAGTCAAACTCTGAGAGCGCCAGGATCCATTTGCCAATCCGACCATTTAAAATAGGCATCGAAAGCATGTGCTTGATGACATCCTCCTTGGACACCACCACACACTCCGAGGCAAGCAAGTAGTGCCTCAACTTGGTGCATGAGTAGAATAGGCACAAGCACAATTTCTCGGTCAGTGTGTATCTTGTCTCAGGGTCAAGGAGCTGCCTGCTCAGGTAGAAAATTGCTCTCTCTTTCCCTTCAAACTCTTGAAAAAGGGCCGATCCAATGGTATGGCTTTCGGCCGTCACATATAACTTAAATGGCCTCCCTGTCCGTGGCGGTACTAAGACAGGGGGAGTCTTCATGTATTCTCTGATTTCGTCAAAAGCCTTTTGTTGCACGTCACCCCATTTGAACTCTTGATCATTCTTGAGCTTCAACAATGGTGAGAACGGTAGCACCTTCTCTGATAAGTTGGCGATGAACCTTCTGATAAAGTTAATCTTACCAAGCAAAGACTGCAATTCCTTCTTATTGGTTGGAGGTACAAGTTCATCGATCGCCTTCTTACTCTTGCCGCCGATCTCTATCCCTTTGCGGTGGACCATGAATCCCAGAAATTCGCCAGCCGACACGCCGAAGGAACACTTGTTAGGATTCATCTTCAAACCATGTCTCCTTGTGCACTCCAGAGTGGCCCTCAAATCGACCAGGTGATCTTTATTGCTCTTGGATTTCACCACCACGTCATCTATATAGATTTCAACGATTTTGCCGATCAACTTGTGAAATATATAATTCATAGCTCTCTGATAGGTTGCACCAGCATTCTTCAAACCAAATGTCATGACCACCCATTCAAACAAACCAAGTGCACCAGGGCAGCTGAAAGCAGTTTTCGAGATGTCTTCATCAGCCATAAAAATTTGATTATAACCAGCATTGCCATTCATGAAGCTAATAACCTGGTGCCCAGCAGACGAGTCTACCAACATATCAGCTATTGGCATAGGGTAGCCATTCATCGGTGTAGCTCTATTTAAATCCCTGAAGTCAATACAAACTCGCAATTTACCATTTTTCTTATACACGGGGACGATGTTCGATATCCACTCGGCATATCGGCAAGCTCGAATGAACTTGGCTTTTAACAGCCTCGTGATTTTGGCCTTAATGTCGGGTAGAGCGTCCTCTCTAAAACGACGTGGAGGCTGCTTGTGTGGCCGAAACCCTGGCTTGATAGGTAGCCTGTGCTCAACAATAGATTTATTCAATCCAGGCATCTCATAATATTCCCAGACGAAGCAATCTTTGTACTACTTCAGCAGTTGAATCAGCTCCTGCCTGAACTCCGGGTCTAAATTGGCGGCAATAAATGTCGGCCTTGGCCTGTTGCCGGGTCCAACATCCACTTCTTCGAGCTTGTCGGCCGACGTGAATCCTTGCCCCAACTTACCCTCTGTGCCGTCGATCGGATTCTCCATTTAATAAAAAGACTCAGAGCCGATTGCCCTAATCGGCTGTTGACTCTCATCGCTGACCTTGATGGAGCCTCCGTCCCAAGCCTTGCCAGAGAAACAATCATGATCCCCAGCTTCCCAGTATGTGGCATCCGCCGTCGCCATGCTGACCGAGTCGTCGGCCGGGACCACTTCGACCTCATCGCCATGCCACTGAATGAGGCACTGATGCATGGTGGATGGCACGCAGCAGTTGGCATGAATCCAGTCGCGTCTGAGCAGCAAGCTGTAGGCACCTTTACTGTCGATCATGAAAAAGGTAGTAAGCAGTGTCTTCTTCCCCACTGTCAGCTCGACGTTGATTGCCCCCCGAGTGTTGGAAGAATTGCCCCCGAAATCCTTGAGCATTAGATCAGTTTCTATTAGATCATCGGGACCCTTGCCTAGCTTGCGGAATGTAGTGTAGGGCATGAGATTGACAGTGGCGCCGCCGTCCACCAGCATCTTCGTCATGGGCATGCCGTCGACATAACCTTTGAGATAGAGGGCCTTCAGATGTCGATTCTTGGCCGGCTTATCAAAAGTAGCTTGCTGTGCGAGCACTAACTTGGCCACTCCTTCTTCTAATCCCGAATCGTCTGAGTTGGAATCAGTATCGTACTTCCTAGCTCTGAACTCTGCAGGAAGCACAAACACCATCTGTGCATCGGCTACAGCCTTTCCATTATTTTGTGAAGGCTTTTCGCGCCACACCTGTTTGGCGCGCCCCTCAGCCTGGAGCTCCCTGTTCCTGAGCCGCTCCACCTGGCGCCTTTGGCTTCTAGTTAGATCCCCCGGGCACCACTGGTTCTCTTGCCAAACCGGCTGTCGGCGTTCAACTACCGCCTCATCAAGCCGATCGTGCAGGTCCCTTTTTCACGCCGATCCCGCGGGCTATGGGGACTCCCCAGCCTCTGGTGCATGGACCGGTGGTTGACCTGGGACTGCTTGTACTCTCGGTACTGATCGCTGCATTCTGGACAGTTGCGCAGCGTCGGTAATCTCAAGCCTTCGTTCCAGCAGTGTCGGAAGAATGGGCAATGCCAGTGATCCTCCTCACCTTCCCGGTGGCGAGCCATTTCTTCGTGATAGCGCGCCTCTTCTTCCTCGCGGAGCCATCTGCGGTACTCCTCTTCTTCGCGCTGCAGCTGCCTCTGATGATCTTTCTCTTTCTGTCGCCGCCACTTATTCAGAAGGTGCTGGTGCGTGGGCCTCCTGCTCTTGGTGCCACTGGACTCTCCCTGCTCCAGCTGCCTCTGATTCTGCTCCCTCCTTCCTTTGATCAGCGCTAGCTCCTCAGCTGTGATTTATGCATCGGTATCAACTGAGGAGTTCTTCTTGGCCCGTTCGGAGGTTAACACCTTTACTTTAGTCAGAGGATGTGCAATCTGGGCCATGTTCTGCCCCTTCGGGAATGGAAATTTGTCGATCTTCATCTTCCCCTTGGGAGGGGCCTCAAACTTCAACAGGCCGCGCCTAATAGCATTCTGGATTGCTGCTTTGAAATTGTGGCAGTTGTTTGTGGAGTGTGAGGTGAGGCCATGGTACTGGCAGAACGGTTTTCCTGACAAATCTTCAGGAGACGGCTTAACGTAATCAGCCGGGAAGGTAATGTGGCCCGCACTGACTAGCAGGTCGAAGAGCTTGTCCAGCTTGCTTGTGTCAAAGTCATATAGATCTTTCGCGCTCCAACCCTTTGGCACGGCCATGGGCTTTGTACCCCATTTGAGCTCAACAGCAGCCACTTCTTCATTCTCCCCATCTTCTGAGACGGAATTACAGACATAGGCCCACTGCTTGTATTTCGATTCTTTCTTGAAGCTCTGGGCCTGCTGCTCTAATGCGGCCACCCTCTGCATCACCTCACTGATGCTGTTGAAGTTGGTGCCCACCAGTTTTTCTTGGACGTGTGGGAGCAACCCACTGACCACTATCTTGGCGAGCTGCTTGTCGTTCAGGTTTAAAGAGTAACACATGTTCCTGGTCTCCCTGAACCGCTTGATGAAAGCCGATCCAAGTTCATTCGGCTTTTGGCGCATGTTGGTGAGATCTATGATGTCTTTCTCCCCAGTGCCAGAGAAGAAGTAATTATGGAACTTGGTCTCCAGATCTTCCCAACCTTGAATCGAGGCAGGCTCCATAGATGCGAACCAGCTAAACGCCGGCCCTGTCAGTGATAGCGGAAAGAGCCGGACCCTGTGAGCTAACTCATATGAAGCTTCGCCGAGCTGGGTCAGGTAACGGCTGATGTGTTCCATGGTGGTGATGTCGTCCTGCCCACTAAACATGGAGAAGTCGGGCAAGCGATACCTGGGCGGTAATGTCACTCGGTCGTACCACTCGGGGTAAGGACGTCTATACTTGATTCCAGTCCCGGTCTTCGGCTGCAAACCGAACATATCACGGAGCATGGCACTCATCTGCTCCAGCAGCTGATTGTTGGGCGTCTGGGCATACCCCGGATGCGGCGCTGCCTGAAGGTCTTGATATGTGATCCCCTCATGGTATCCAGGAGTTGGGTTGGCCGTGTCTGCCGCCGGCGTATTTCTAGCCGTCGGGTTCACTGCTGATGAGTTCATCGAGTTCACCATCTGCCCAGTGGCCTGCATGAAAGCGGCGAGCTCCTCCAGAGTATGATCTTTGTATAATCTAGGGGAAGCTGCTATTTTTTGAGCCAAACCGGCCGCAGTGGCACCCTGCACTGGTGTTTTCGGCTGGCTCGGCTGTTGCGGTGAGGAATTGGAGGTCCCTGCCGCTGCTTTTGGATCTGCATCTTCTGTGGGTATGTTGAAGTAAACTGGGCCCAAAGACTCCCAATCCTGCCGCTTAAGAACGGTCTTCATGATGTTATAGAATGTTTGCAGGAAGGATTTATGGTGATGGCCGACTGCTGAATAGGCGGCCTCCCAGGTCACTTCTTCCAGCATCTGCTTGAGGTCGGCCTTGCACTCCTCTTCAGATTTATTAGAATGGCCGTCCATGATCCACCTTGGGAATGCATTCTTCTTCACTATAGAGCCATCACGCTGCTTGCTGAATGAGAGCAGGCAGGCATCAGCGAATTCTTCAACGATCTTGTTCATCACGGCCGTGTCCTCCTCGCTGAGATCTTCAACCCTGACCCTGAGGACACCGTCATCCCTAGAGGATCCGTCAGCCGCAGTCTTCCCCTTTGCCATGGTCTTCAGTGAATGTCCCACTGAGCGTGCCAAAAAGTGTGTTGGCGCAAAAAAGTGGTTCCCTAAGCCCAACACACCAGCAAAGCCGGAAACGACCCTTGAAGGCAGTAGAGCTCTCGTAGATCCAGCTAGCTTCGAACCCGGTCTGAGAGTGTCAGTAGCACCCAAGCGTGCCAGTCAATTTGACCTGCAATTGACAAGGAAACAATAGTAATCAGTAATCACAGAGCGAAACTAACCGGTGTGTCCAGGTAGTTCCAATTATGTGGCTCTGAGAGCCGATTCAATCGGAGATCGCCTAGAAAGCCGACTCCGTCATGTTATGAACCGATAGTATAATAATGAAGTAAAATGGCTATCAGGATACTCTTGTGAAGATAATAACGTGCTAGCCGATCTAATTCAGTTAATGTGCATAAAAGAAAATAGATCATGTGTACAGATTTAATCTGTACATCAAATAAGCAGAGATCGGCTAAAGCTGGTCTAGAAGGCCGGCGGCTTTAGCAAACCCTCTTCGCTAAGTTCACCAAGTCTACTTTCACCTGGTCTAACGGCCAGCGGGCTTCAACAAACCCAGCAAACAAAGCTAGATCGTTTGATATCCAAATAAGTCTATATACACGATCTATTCGTGAAAGCATAACTGAATCGGCTCTTTAGCCGATGCAGGGTCCATGAAGCACGAACGAATGCTAGCGTAGACATAAACAGACCTCAAATCAAAGCAAGTCTAATCTAGCGAGACTTGTTTAGGTTAAACCTGTTCCACCGGATGACACTCAGTTTAACTTAAACAAGGACACGAAAATAAGACTTACGATAATCTCATAACCACTTATGTCTCAACTAGAACCGAACGCACAACATGTAACGAACAAAATTGATAGGGAATTAGCCGATGTAAGCATGGAACCGATCATCATGGTAAAATAAGCATAAGAAAGCATAAACGACGATCAGATTCAAGTGAATCTAAGGCCAAATCTATGAATCTTGATTGGGCAGAGAGATGTTATATTGATAAGTAAACAATAAACAATAAATAACATCTTGATAACTTAATGAATCTAACTAAATTGCCATATTTAGCTAGAGCCGATAACTAATCCATGCGTGCAAACCATCTCAATCTATAGCCTGTCTACCGGATGACATTAACTAATAGATTAATCAAGCAAACAAACACGAATCGATAACTAATCCGCGCGTGAAAACCATCCTAATCTGCATCTCGTCCACCGGATGACGGTTAACACAGATTGATTGGGTAAACCAGCGTGAATCATCCTTGACTCACTATGCTTCCCGCATCCACCGGATGACGCCAAAGAAACAGAGCTTAGCAAGGACCCTGATCCGCCATGCTTCCACGTCCACCGGATGACGCTAAAAGGACATAGTTTAACAGGGGGTTGACGATACTTACAAGCAAGCCTGCGTCCACCGGATGACACCCAGCCTGGATGATGTAACTCGCCGGACTCGACTTACTCTAGAGTTTGTTGGCCGGAGCTGAAAGTTGTGCTGTATTGATGTTGTTGTATATTTTACAATGACTGAGAGCTTATATTTATACCCTGAGCGTAGATAGAGTCCTAGTCGAATTACAACTCATCAATAGATAAGGAACCAACAAACTATCCTATATCTAAGGTAACTTGGAGTCCCACCTTCCCTTTCATAACGGACTCCGATCGTGATCGCATCTTGGCGGCGCGGACTCTGGATGACGTCACCAATACCGACGCTGCACGCCTCCTGTTACCTTCGTCCGATAACCGATTCACCGTGCAATCGGCTATTTTCCTTCCTTCCGCTGGACGGAATCTGCTTCCGAGAACGGCTATCTTCCTCCGGTATCGGCTATCTTCCTCTGGCATCGGCTATCGGCTCCCAGCCCAAAATTTGGTGTTAACAGTTCTATTATTGATTATGTTCTCAATTATGCTATTCATTGCTTATTTAGATTATATACTTTGCATAGTTAGGATGCATTCATATTCATACATAGGTTTGTATAGCGCTCATTCATTGACGTCATGGGTAGGTGATGAACAACATGTAAGCATGGTGCTTAGATGTAGTTTGTCTGTAAATGCACCCTATATTCTGGGTTCTGTGGTAGATCGCGGATGTGACACTCCCGTTGAGTCCTTTGTAGTCCACACTCTGAATGTAGGGGGAGTAGGAAGTTATTATTACTTTAGAAGGCTGGCTATGATCTTGATCTTCCTTAGTAACATTCCCTTAAATATGAATATGAGGTGTCTTCGCCATGATTGCTAGTATAATTGCACCAATCTAATATATCTTTGATAGTATAGTTAGAATGACTTAGGATATTCTTATGCTTCAGCCTAATCCATGCTAGTGCCTAGATAGGAAGTGCTCTAAGTGATCATTATTATTTTGACTGATTGATGGGATTGATTATTATGCTTATTATATACATTATTATTATGACATAACCCCTGTACTGAGAATAAGGGTCATGCATGGTTATCTCCATATTTGCATATGCATATGACATCTATCTATCCACTTGCATCCCATTTATTGCCAACCCTTCCCAGTGGTAAAATATAAATGACAACCCGGAATACTCCTAGTAAAATGCTACAATAGTGTATATTTTATCTGTGCGCTTGCGGATACAATATAATATATTTCAGTCACTTGTAAGAAGGACAGATCATTTAGAATCATACTAGGGATGACAACCTAGTTACTTCTAAGAGATAGAGAAGAGATCAAGTGATTTGTAGACTAATCAGGTTGAACATTAATCTATACCTCCCATCATTTTTAGCGCCATTGCTAAGAGTAGAGTCTAACTGTATTTTTAGTGGTGACGTTAGAAATGCCAACAAGCATTTTTGGCACCGTTGCCGGGGATGGCATTGGCATACATAAGATGTAGATAGATCATATGCATAACACCAAATAAGTCAAGAAACCATATAAACCTTACTCGAACAGGATTACCCTTGTTTTGTCTAGTTGTGTATCTTATACAAGGTGATGTATGAATGGATTTGACCTTCCGCAGAATTTTGTTGAAAACCCAGAAGCTCTGATCAGGAAGACCTGAGCCAAGCTCAGGAAAACCCCAGATCCTTTGCCGGAAGACATCCGTACAAAAAGAAGTTTGACACCAGAATCTGAGGCTATGGCAAACAAGAGCCATCGCTAGTTCTCTGCTCCAACTACCGCTAACATCCGTACGGGACCACCTACCGATGTTGGAGACAATGGATTCAAGCTCAAGCCTGCGCTCATCAACATGGTGCAAGCTAGTAAGTTTTGTGGAAAGGCGCATGACGATGCGAGTGCCTATCTCCAACACTTTTTGGAGATATGCAGCACTTTCACCATCAAAGGAGTAACCAGAGATGCAATCCTGCTCCGCCTGTTTCCATTCTCACTATTGGGAAGAGCAAAACAATGGTTCTACGCGAACAAAGACAAAAACACTACATGGGACCTTCGCTCCACTGCCTTCTTAGCAAAGTTTTTCCTTGTGGGCCAGACAAATGCTCTCAGAGGAAAGATCACTAGCTTTTAGCAATAGCATGATGAATCTGTCCCGGAAGCCTGGGAACTCTTCCAAGACTACATTTCAGAATGTCCTCACCATGGGATGGAGAATCGGTTGCTCATGCAAACATTCTACCATGGGTTGACTACCAGCACCCGTGAGACGATGGATGCTGCTGCTGGAGGAGCTTTTCTGTCACTCACCATTGAGCAAGCTACCGCCCTTGTGGAGAAGATGGCAACCAACCAAAGTTGGAATGAAGAACGAGCCCCAACCCGCAAGAGAGGAGCAATGCACCAGCTCAAGGAGACCGACATGATTTCCGCCAGGATGGACCTGCTGATGAAGAAGCTTGATGACCGAGCCAATCACAAGAGAGTGGTCAACCACATCCACGATGCCTACATGACATGTGAAGAGTGTGGAGGCGCGGCCACTTAGGTCACAGCTGTCCGGAGATTCAGGAGGATGTGAACTACGTGGGCAACAACAACAACTACCGTCCCCAGAATCAAAATTGGAATCAGAGCCAAGGTTGGAAACAGCAACGGAGGCCCAATTACCAAGGTAATTACTCAGGTAATTACCAAGGTAACAACTTCAACACACCATTGAGAGGTCTAGTCTCTGGCTAGACCAAACTGCTTGACCAGATTTCCAAGAAGCTAGTCTCCAATGACAAGTTGCTAGAAACCATCAACAACAGGATGGATGCTTTTGCCTCTGCTATCAAGAACCAGCTCAGCTTCAATAAAATTCTAGAGTCTCAAATAGCTCAGCTGGCATCTTCGATAAATCCGGCCAATGAAGGAAAAATCCTAAGCCAACCGGAAGAACTAGAAACTGCAAACCTGGTGGGTATCTTCAATGCAAGATGGTACCATGCAGAGCATCGGTCCAAGGGATGGAACGATGACTCTCTACTGAAGAAGAAAGGAGACCCCGGAAGGCCCATCATACCAACAGCCGTTGGTGAACACGCCTTCAAGGAAGCAATCTGTGACTTTGGCGCAAGCGTCAATATTATGCCCATGGTGATCTACGAGAAGATCCATGGAGATGCACTCCTATACACCAACATGTGCTTGCAGCTAGCAGACCAGTCACTCTGCTATCCGAAGGGGATCCTGGAAGACATATGTGTATGAGTTGGACACTCGTACGTACCTGCCGACTTCGTGGTAGTTGAGACAAGAGGGAATGAGAAGTCACCAATCATTTTGGGACGACCATTCCTTAGCACCGCCAAGGCTATCATCTACACCAACAGCGCCAAGATCTGTTTCACTATCCAGGTAAGAAAAGAAAGATTCAGCTTCAAGAATAGGATACTGGAAAGTCCAGCCCATCCACAGAAGCCGTACACCTACGAAGACAAGCCTGCGCAGAAGAAGACAAACAGAAGAAAGAACAAGGCTAGGCAGATTCACACTGAAGCTGTGAGGATGATCAGCTCGGTCCGATCAGAGTATGATCACCTTCTAGTTTCACCACACATGCCCAAGCTTGACGATCCAGGAGTACCAACAATCGACTGCACAATCAATCAGAAGATCTTCTACAAGACCTTCTGCGACACGGGCTCGAGTGTCAACATAATGGCCAAGGTAACTTATGACATTCTATTTGGCAAGACACCTTTGTACTCTACCTACACGCAGCTGCAGATGGCGGACCAGACATTCAGATTTCTAGAGGGGATCGCTAAAGACGTTATGGTAAAGATTCGAGATCGTAATGTCCCCACTGACTTCTTAGTCCTGGATATGGGAGAAGAAGAGTATGACCCACCACTTGTACTTGGAAGACCATTCCTCAACACTACAAGAGCAATCATCTACATGAGGACCGGAGAGGTCCACTTTCAGTTCCACAAGGAGAAGGTCCGCTGCTACTTTAACAGTTACACAAATTATGACCAGCCAAAGAAGAACAGGTCAAGGAGGAGACACCGTTCCTCTCAAAGGACCTATCTGCTAAAGGATGGTCGGGTAGATTATGAAGGAGAAGTCAAGAAAAGTGACTACGTCAAGTCCGAAGAAAAGAAAGAAGAAGAGATTGTGAAGGAAGAGCTCCTATCTTCAACCTCACTAGCGACACCAACAAGAAAGGAATGGAGGAAGAAGGAGTCACCTTCTAGCTCACCATCATCAGAAGTGCTGCTAGTGTCATCTCAATATGACAATGCACCTGATAAGGAATGAACGGACAAGGAGTCCTGTCGGAAGACTATAAACCACCGAGCCTACGCCAAAAGGTAAAACTGGTACTTATCCATATTTACTTTTAGCATTAATACCTTAGTAGTTGCATATTTACTTTCTTGCACTTAAAAGAAAATAAAAATACTCATTGCTTAGCATAATAAAATCTAAAAGCCCCATGTGACCAATCTTGTGGCATAGCTCATCAAGACTATTCACTGTGGTGGCACCAAAATAAATTTTATATCTAGGATAAATCTCTGCATCATATTTACTTTCTGCAACCATAAATTAAAAACACCAAAAATATGTGGGCACATGAACATCCACCCACTTAAGGAAACTTTACACTGGGACTATGAAAACAATCACTTACCATGGAGTGGTATTAAACTAACCCCTCTCCATGAGATTTGGTATTTTTGTTGGCAATTGAGTTTTACAGGACAATATAAGATCAAAGAGCTAGTCAACCCGACAACCCTACACTGCCGGTACACTTGCTCCTAGAAGGATCGCTCAATTTGCAACGTCAAAGACCCTGTCAAACATCATGCTTGGAGGAGGGCACCCTCCATTCAAATTCAGCTAAGTATAAGTTTCCCACCATATTATTGTACCATATTGCTTTTCGCGTGAGTTAGCTAGTAAGATAAAAATTTGAAAACCAAATAAATAGTATTTAGGTTAGTTAGTGTGCTTGAATAAAATAAAAAGAGAGTTCTTACAATAGTTTTGCTCAGATTAGATGGAAACCATGCTCAGGAATTTGATAAGTAGCACCCCACTATGATTCCTCATAACACTTAGTTTTCAACCTTGAATCATCCCAAGTTTTAGATACAACCATTTTTACTTGAAGATTTACTTTGAACCTGAAACTTGTGGGTAGCAAATGCTTGATCTAAGTCTAAGTAATTGAGGGATACGATATGCAAAGTATGAGCTGCTATTTATCTCGTTCCTAGTGACACTTGAACTCTGAAGATTTATTTTGGAAATTCTAAAACCACATGATGAGTTCCTGTATGACAAGAGCTTTACACTCCTACGATAGCCATGCATGCTAGACTAGGAAAACATACACATTATATGCTACTTAATTTGATTTGAGTTTAGTCAAGCTTTGTTGATACATTAGGAACTTTTCATACTTTTACAATCAAGATCATGTGCACTCCACCCATAATGCACTACTTGATTCCCGAGTAGGCGCATCCACACATTCCATCTAGTCCACCAAAAAAGTTTACTCCTACGCTAGGAGGAACATCCAAACATATACCCCATTGGTTACTCCAAATCAATGCTCCAAAGTTCTTGTTACTATCTCTCAAAAGAAAAAGGGAACTACTGTTGTGGAGAAGAGGCATGTGGCTATGCAAAAGAGTGAGATGACAGAAAACAATGGGTACAAAGATGCCCGCCTGAGAGGTAAAAAAGGACAAGTGTCCGAATTTATCAAAACAATGGGTACTCTGATGCCTGCCTAAAAATAAAGAGAATGAAAGATAGCACATGTTGTCCTGCAGCACAATTCCCTAGTGTTGAAAAAGAAAGAAGAGAGATATTTTCATGGAGCAAAAGAGTAGAATTAGGATCAACCTCCACAAATATCCTCCTACCACCTCACATCCACACACATGCACATCCTGGTTTGATTGTACGACTTGTTCCTTTGGATCCATTGTTTGACTTTACAATATATTCATTACAAGTATGTATGAGCTGTCTCCTTACCCTTGAGCTCCACATAAGCCATTAGTTATAGGGTGAGAGAGAGAGAAGGCATGCATCACTATTGCCTTTGTAAGGATCCACAAATACCACATATTGAGAGACTTGAGGGAGTCATACACAGGAAACTCTGAGTTTTATTTTGAAAACTTGCAAAAGCTCCAGGATAAGAGTTGAACGACAGAGCTTGAGACATAGTGCTTAACTTAGACATTCTGTCCTTCAATTGCCCAAGACCTGAGAGAAAGCTACAAGCTCCATGGTCAAAGGTAATAAAGGTAAGTCTAAAGGTTAGCTTGGTCTATTCTAATCCTTTAGTACTTCTTGGTTTGAAATTAAATACTTGTGAGGGGTAGCTCTAACTTATAATATCTGCGAAAGTTTGGCTTTGCTAAGAGACTAGCAGAGGTTAAGCTTGGGGGAGCATATTGATGGTAATTATTGTATGATTTTACCCGTCATCTAAACATGAAATAAGGGTATAAAAGCAGACACCACCATAGAATAGGGTTTTAACTGACAGAATTCCATAGTTTTGGTGAATCAGTGTTTTGCAGGGGGTTACACAGAAAAGAATCAAGGGAGACCCACATGTCGGATTAAAATAACAAATTCCACCATGAAAGGAGATCAAGAACATTCTAGAGAACACCAGAGACTCGCTGGCAGAAGCAGGGCCCACTTGGCAGCAGGGTTGATCGGCCGACCCACTGCCAGGGTCGGCCGACCTGTCCTTGACTCCCCTCGGCCACTGCCTCGACGTGGACCCACATCCCAAAATTTCATGCAATCCTAGCCGCCCGTCGAAGTCGGTTTGATCCAAGGGCTACGGTTCATCCCACCGGTCTATATAAGCACCCCCAGACCCCCAGGGTTTCATATTGATTCAGTCATCAATTAGTTCAATCCAGTTGTAGAGAGCCAGAAACCCTAGAATCATTAGAGCTTCACCATCCAGAGCATAGCTACATAGGTTAGAATTAGAAGAAGGCGAGTTCTACTCGAGTTCCAGATCTGTCTAGAGCTAGAAGGCTTCCTGAAGCCATTGTAAGCTCTCTCTTGTATCTTAAACCTCTTTTGAGTGCTTGAGATAAAGTTGATTGACATTGTTCTATTATTGATTATGTTCTCAATTATGCTATTCATTGCTTATTTAGATTCTATACTTTGCATAGTTAGGATGCATTCGTATTCATACATAGGTTTGTATAGCGCTCATTCATTGACGTCATGGGTAGGTGATGAACAACATGTAAGCATGGTGCTTAGATGTAGTTTGTCTGTAAATGCACCCTATATTCTGGGTTCTGTGGTAGATCGCGGATGTGACACTCCCGTTGAGTCCTTTGTAGTCCACACTCCGAATGTAGGGGGAGTAGGAAGTTATTATTACTTTAGAAGGCTAGCTATGATCTTGATCTTCCTGAGTAATATTCCCTTAAGTATGAATATGAGGTGTCTTCGCCATGATTGCTAGTATAATTGCACCAATCTAATATGTCTTTGATAGTATAGTTAGAATGACTTAGGATATTCTTATGCTTCAACCTAATCCATGCTAGTGCCTAGAGAGGAAGTGCTCTAAGTGATCATTATTATTTTGACTGATTGATGGGATTGATCATTATGCTTATCATATACATTATTATTGTGACATAACCCCTGTTCTGAGAATAAGGGTCATGCATGGTTATCTCCATATTTGCATATTCATATGACATCTATATATCCACTTGCATCCCATTTATTGCCAACCCTTCCCAGTGGTAAAATATAAATGACAACCCGGAATAGTCCTGGTAAAATGCAACAATGGTGTATATTTTATCTGTGCGCTTGCGGATACAATATAATATATTTCAGTCACTTGTAAGAAGGAGAGATATTTTAGAATCATACTAGGGATGACAACGTAGTTACTTCTAAGAGATAGAGAAGAGATCAAGTGATTTGTAGACTAATCAGGTTGCACATTAATCTATACCTCCCATCATTTTTAGCGCCATTGCTAAGAGTAGAGTCTAACTATATTTTTAGTGGTGACATTAGAAATGCCAACAAGCATTTTTGGCGCCGTTGCCGGGGAAGGCGTTGGCATACATAAGATGTAGATAGATCATATGCATAACACCAAATATGTCGAGAAACCATATAAACCTTACTCGAACAGGATTACCCTTGTTTTGTCTAGTTGTGTATCATATGCCGGGTGATGTATGAATGGATTTGACCTTCCACAGAATTTTGTTGAAGATCCAGAAGCTCTGATCAGGAAGACCCGAGCCAAGCTCAGGAAAACCCCAGATCCTTCGCCGGAAGACATCCGTACGAAAAGAAATTTGACACCAGAGTTTGTGGCTATGGCAAACAAGAGCCTTCGCTACTTCTCTGCTCCAACTACCGCTAACATCCGTATGGGACCACCTACCGATGTTGGAGACAATGGATTCGAGCTCAAGCCTGCGCTCATCAACATGGTGCAAGCTTGTCAGTTTTGTGGAAAGGCGCATGACGATGCGAGTGCCTATCTCCAACACTTTTTGGAGATATGCAGCACTTTCACCATCAAAGGAGTAATCAGAGATGCAATCCTACTCTGCTTGTTTCCATTCTCACTGTTGGGAAGAGCAAAACAATGGTTCTACGCGAACAAAGACAAAAACACTACATGGGACCTTTGCTCCACTACCTTCCTAGCAAAGTTCTTCCCTGTGGACAAGACAAATGCTCTCAGAGGAAAGATCACTAGCTTTCAGCAACAGCATAGTGAATCTGTCTCGGAGGCCTGGGATTGCTTCCAGGACTACATTTCTGAATGTCCTCACCATGGGATGGAGATTTGGTTGCTCATGCAAACATTCTACCATGGGTTGACTACCAACACCTATGAGACGATGGATGCTGCTGCTGGAGGAGCTTTTTTGTCACTCACCATTGAGCAAGCTACCGCCCTTGTGGAGAAGATGGCATCCAACCAAAGTTGGAATGAAGAACGAGCCGCAACCTGCAAGAGAGGAGCAATGCACCAGCTCAAGGAGACCGACATGATTTCCGCTAGGATGGACCTGTTGATGAAGAAGCTTGATGACCGAGCCAATGACAAGAGAGAGGTCAACCACATCCATGATGCCTACATGACATGCGAAGAGTGTGGAGGCGCTGGTCACTCAGGTCACAGCTGTCCGGAGATTCAGGAGGATGTGAACTACGTGGGCAATAACAACAACTACCGTCCCCAGAATCAAAATTGGAATCAGAGACAAGGTTGGAATCAGCAACAGAGGCCCAATTACCAAGGTAATTACTCAGGTAATTACCAAGGTAACAACTTCAGCACACCGTTGAGAGATCTAGTCTCTGGCCAGAGGAACTGCTAGACCAAATTTTCAAGAAGCTAGTCTCCAATGACAAGTTGCTAGAAACCATCAACAACAGGACGGATGCTTTTGCCTCTACTATCAAGAACCAGCTCAGCTTCAATAAAATGCTAGAGTCTCAAATAGCTCAGCTGGCATCTTCGATCCATCCGGCCAATGAAGGAAAGATCCTAGGCCAACCAGAAGAACTAGAAACTGCAAACCTGGTGGATATCTTCAATGCAAGATGGTACCATGCAGAGCATCGGTCCAAGGGATGGAACGATGACTCTCTACCGGAGAAGAAAGGAGACCCAGGAAGGCCCGTCATACCAATAGCCGTTGGTGAACACGCCTTCGAGGAAGCACTCTGTGACATTGGCGCAAGCGTCAATATTATGCCCAAGATGATCTACGAGAAGATCCAAGGAGATGCACTCCTATACACCAACATGTGCTTGCAGCTAGCAGACCAGTCACTCTGCTATCCGTGGGGATCCTGGAAGACATATGTGTACGAGTTGGACACTCGTACGTACCTGCTAAATTTGTGGTAGTTGAGACAGGAGGGAATGAGAAGTCACCAATCATTTTGGGACGACCATTCCTTAGCACCGCCAAGGCTATCATCTACGCCGACAGTGCCAAGATCTGTTTCACTATCCGGGGAAGAAAAGAAAGATTCAGCTTCAAGAACAGGATACTGGAAAGTCCAGCCCATCCACAGAAGCCGTACACCTACGAAGACAAGCCTGCGCAGAAGAAGACAAACAAAAGAAAGAACAAGGCTAGGCAGATTCACACTGAGGCTGTGAGGATGATCAGCTCGGTCCGATCTATGTATGATCCCCTTCTAGTTTCACCACACATGCCCAAGCTTGACGATCCAGGAGTACTAACAATCGACTGTACAATCAATCAGAAGATCTTCTACAAGACCTTCTGCGACACGGGTTCGAGTGTCAACATAATGGCCAAGGTAACTTATGACATTCTATTTGGCAAGACACCCTTGTACTCTACCTACACGCAGCTACAGATGGCGGACCAGATATTCAGATTTCGAGAGGGGATCGCTGAAGATGTTATGGTAAAGATTCGAGATCATTATGTCCCCACTGACTTCTTAGTCCTGGACATGGGAGAAGAAGAGCACGACACACCGCTTGTACTTGGAAGACCATTCCTCAACACTACATGAGCAATCATCTACATGAGGACAGGGGAGGTACACTTCCAGTTCCACAAGGAGAAGGTCCACTGCTACTTCAACAGTTACACAAATTATGACCAGCCAAAGAAGAACAGGTCAAGGAGGAGATGTCGTTCCTCTCCAAAGACCTACCCGCTAAAGGATGGTTGGGCAGATTATGAAGGAGAAGTCAAGAAAAGTGACTACGTCAAGTCCGAAGAAAAGAAAGAAGAAGAGACTGTGAAGGAAGAGCTCCCATCTTCAACCTCACCAGCGACACCAATAAGAAAGGAATGGAGGAAGAAGGAGTCACCTTCCATCTCAGCATCATCAGAAGTGCAGCCAGTGTCATCTCAATCTAACAATGCACCCGATAAGGAATGAACGGACAAGGAGTCCCATCGGAGGACTATAAACCACCGAGCCTTCGCCAAAAGGTAAAACTGGTACTTATCCATATTTACTTTTAGCATTAATACCTTAGTAGTTGCATATTTACTTTCTTGCACTTAAAAGAAAATAAAAATACTCATTGCTTAGCATAATAAAATCTAAAACCCCATGTGACTAATCTTGTGGCATAGCTCATCAAGACTATTCACTTTGGTGGCACAAAAATAAATTTTGTATCTAGGATAGATCTCTGCATCATATTTACTTTCTGCAACCATAAATTAAAAACACCAAAAATATGTGGGCACATGAAGGTCCACCCACTTAAGGAAACTTTACACTGGAACTATAAAAACAATCACTTACCATGGAGTGGTATTAACCTAACCCCTCTCCATGAGATTTGGTATTCTTATTGGCAATTGAATTTTACTGGACAATACAAAATCAAAGAGCTAGTCAACCCGACACCCCTACGCTGCCGGTACACTTGCTCCTAGAAGGATCGCTCAATTTGCAACATCAAAGACCCTGTCAAACATCATGCTTGGGGGAGGGCACCCTCCATTCAAATCCAGCTAAGTATAAGTTTCCCACCATATTATTGTACCATATTGCTTTTCGCGTGAGTTAGCTAGTAAGATAAAAATTTGAAAACCAAATAAATAGTGTTTAGGTTAGTTAGTGTGCTTGAATAAAATAAAAAGAAAGTGCTTACAATAATTTTGCTCAGATTAGATGGAAACCGTGCTCAGGAATTTGATAAGTAGCACCCCACTATGATTCCTCATAACACTTAGTTTTCAACCTTGAATCATCCCAAGTTTTAGATACAACCATTTTAACTTGAAGATTTACTTTGAACCTAAAACTTGTGGGCAGCAAATGCTCGATCTAAGTCTAAGTAATTGAGGGATATGATATGGTAAGTATGTGCTGCTATTTATCTTGTTCCTAGTGATACTTGAATTCTGGAGATTTGTTTTGAAAATTCTAAAACCACAGGATGAGTTCCTGTATGACGAGAGCTTTACATTCCTACCACAGCCATACATGCAAGACTACGAAAACATACACATTATATGCTAGTTACTTTGATTTGAGTTTAGTCAAGCTTTGTTGATACATTAGGAACTTGTCATGCTTTTACAATCGGGATCATGTGCACTCCACCCATAATGCACTACTCGATTCCCAAGTAGGCGCATCCACACATTCCATCTAGTCCACCAAAAAAAGTTTACTCCTACACTAGGAGGAACATCCAAACATATACCCCATTGGTTACCCCACATCAATGCTCCAAAGTTCTTGTTACTATCTCTGAAAAGAAAATGGGAAGTATTGTTGCAGAGAAGAGGCATGTGGCTATGCAAAAGAGTGAGATGAGAGAAAACAATGGGAACAAAGATGCCCGCCTGAAAGGTAAAAATGGACAAGTGTCCGAATTTATCAAAACAATGGGTACTCTGATGCCCGCCTGAAAAAAGAGAGAAACAAAGATAGCACATGTTGTCCTGCAGCCCAATTCCCTAGTGTTGAAAAAGAAAGAAGAGCGATATTTTCAAGGAACAAAAGAGTAGAATTAGGATCAACCTCCACAAATATCCACCTACCACCTCACATCCACACACATGCACATCCTGGTTTGATTCTATGACTTGTTCCTTCAGATCCATTGTTTGACTTTACAATATATTCATTGCAGGTATGTATGAGCTATCTCCTTACCCTTGAGCTCCACATAAGCCATTAGTTATAGGGTGAGAGAGAGAGAAGGCATGCATCACTATTGCCTTTGTAAGGATCCACAAATACCACATATTGAGAGACTTGAGGGACTCATACACAGGAAACTCTGAGTTTTATTTTGAAAACTTACAAAAGCTCCAGGATAAGAGTTGAACGACAGAGCTTGAGACATAGTGCTTAACTTAGATATTCTGTCCTTCAATTGCCCAAGACCTAAGAGAAAGTGACAAGCTCCATGGTCAAAGTTAATAAAGGTAGGTTTAAATGTTAGATTGGTCTACTCGAATCCTTGAGTACTTCTTGGTTTGAAATTAAATACGTGTGAGGGGTAGCTATAACTTATAATACCTACTAAAGTTTGACTTTGCTAAGGGACTAGCAAAGGTTAAGCTTAGGGGAGCTTGTTGATGGTAATTATTGTATGATTTTACCCGTCAACTAAACATGAAATAAGGGTATAAAAGCAGACACCACCATAGAATAGGGTTTTAACTGACAGAATTCCACAGTTTTGGTGAATCAGTGTATTGCAGGGGGTTACACAGAAAAGAATCAAGGGAGACCCACATGTCGGATTAAAATAACAAATTCCACCATGAAAGGAGATCAAGAACATTCTAGAGAACACCAGAGACTCGCTGGCAGAAGCAGGGCCCACTTGGCAGTAGGGGAATCGGCCGACCCACTGCCAGGGTCGGCCGACCTGTCCTTGACTCCCCTCAGCCACCGCCTCGACGTGGACCCACATCCCAAAATTTCATGCAATCCTAACCGCCCATCGAAGTCGGTTTGATCCAAGGGCTACGGTTCATCCCACCGGTCTATATAAGCACCGCCAGACCCCCAGGGTTTCATATTGATTCAGTCATCAATCAGTTCAATCCAGTTGTAGAGAGCTAGAAACCCTAGAATCATTAGAGCTTCACCATCCAGAGCATAGCTACATAGGTTAGAAGTAGAAGAAGGCGAGTTCTACTCGAGTTCCAGGTCTGTCTGGAGCTAGAAGGCTTCCTGAAGCCATTCTAAGCTCTCCCTTGTATCTGAAATCTCTTTTAAGTGCTTGAGATAAAGTTGATTGACATTGTTCTATTATTGATTATGTTCTCAATTATGCTATTCATTGCTTATTTAGATTCTATACTTTGCATAGTTAGGATGCATTCATGTTCATACATAGGTTTGTATAATGCTCTTTCATTGACGTCATGGGTAGGTGATGAACAACATGTAAGCATGGTGCTTAGATGTAGTTTGTCTGCAAATGCACCCTATATTCTGGGTTCTGTGGTAGATCACGGATGTGACAATCCCGTTGAGTCCTTTGTAGTCCACACTCCGAATGTAGGGGGAGTAGGAAGTTATTATTACTTTAGAAGGCTGGCTATGATCTTTATCTTCCTTAGTAATATTCCCTTAAGTATGAATATGAGGTGTCTTCGCCATGATTGCTAGTATAATTGCACCAATCTAATATGTCTTTGATAGTATAATTAGAATGACTTAGGATATTCTTATGCTTCAACCTAATCCATGCTAGTGCCTAGATAGGAAGTGCTCTAAGTGATCATTATTATTTTGACTGATTGATGAGATTGATCATTATGCTTATCATATACATTATTATTGTGACATAACCCCTGTTCTGAGAATAAGGGTCATGCATGGTTATCTCCATATTTGCATATGCATATGACATCTATCTATCCACTTGCATCCCATTTATTGTCAACCCTTCCCAGTGGTAAAATATAAATGACAACCCGGAATACTCCTGGCAAAATGCTACAATGGTGTATATTTTATCTATGCGCTTGCGGATGCTATATAATATATTTCAGTCACTTGCAAGAAGGAGAGATCTTTTAGAATCATAGTAGGGATGACAACCTAGTTACTTCTAAGAGATAGAGAAGAGATCAAGTGATCTGTATACTAATCAGGTTGCACATTAATCTATACCTCCCATCATTTTTAACGCCATTGCTAATAGTAGAGTCTAACTCTATTTTTAGTGGTGACGTTAGAAATGCCAACAACACTCAGAAGAGGTTAAATATACAAGAAGAGAGCTAACAATGGCTCCAGGAAGCCTCCAGCTCTAGACAAGATCTGGAACTCAAGTAGAACTTGCCTCCTTCTACTTCTAACCTATTTAGCTTTGCTCTAGATGGTGAAGCTCTTATGATTTTAGGGTTTCTGGCTCTGTTCTCCATTGATCAACTGATTGATTCTTAAACCCTTGGGGTCTGGGGCTGTTTATATAGGCCGGTGGGATGAACCGTAGCCCTTGGATCAAACCGACTTCGACGAGTGGTAGAGATTGATCTAAAAAACGGGTGTGGGTCCACATCGATGCGAACGCGGAACAGAGACTCTGACAGGTCAGCCGACCTAGTCAATGGGCCGGCCGACCTCCCCCACTGCCAAGCGGGCCTCGCTTCTGCCAGCGAGTCTCTGGTGTTCTCTCGAATATTTTTGATCTCCTTTCACGGTGGAATTCGATGTTTTCGTCCGACATGTGGGTCTCCCTTGGTTCTTTTCTGATTAACACCCTGCAAAACATTGATTCACCAAAACTGTGGAATTTTGATAGTTAAAACCCTATTCTGTGGTGGTGTTTGCTTTTATACCCTTATTTCATGTTTGGTTGACAAGTAAAATCAAACAATAATTACCGTCAACAGTACCTAGGTGTGATACTTCCGTGCAACAGCTTTCTCCTTGAATCCTTTATTCGTGATACCTCATGCTTGAGCTTAAAAATTGCAGCCAAACAGTCCAGCGTCTGAAGGTGACAAGGACCTGGTCCCACCCCCGTCTCTTAGTAGGCTGCGTTGGCTGTTAATGCTATTGTGCATTTTCCATCACTCTAATTGTCCTTATTTACAGATACCCGATTGGTCGTTCAAGGGCCGAACCCAGAGATCCAAATTGTTTCATCATCGGCGGCACCCATTGCTGGTTCTGAGAAGGTAAGAATGATTAACCGCCCGCCAGTGTACTAATTAGACATAATTTTCTCACTTCCTTGGATCCAGGCACAACGCTCCCCTTCCTTGAGCTATTCCTTTGATGTAAGCCAATTCCCCGGCGAAGAGGAGATTAGCTGTTGCCAGCACACGCTTCCGGATGACATTGTCCAGAAATGGCTATCGGAATTATTGGCCATCTTTGAGAAAGGTACAGCCGATTTGGTCCAAAATGTGGCCCCGATCCAAGAAATTTTGTTGCTTCTCCAAAACCGAGTGAAACCCGATACTCTGCGCACCCTGTTAAAGGTGGCTGATTTTAGGGACCGTGCCCCCAGGATCTTATCGGCGTATATCAATCAAGCCAAACTCAGTACAACACAATCTCAAAAGGAGTCCAATAAATAGGAAGTTCATGTCTTGGCAAAACAGGTCAGCGACATGACCGCTTCTTCTGCCACCGCTCGTCTTGAACTTGAAAAACTGGTCGTTCAACGCCAAGAACTGGAAGAGAACTCCGAATGGTGAACTCGGCCATCACTCAAAATGAGAAAACTTTGGCTGATTTTTCGAACGCCATTGCCCAACTGAAGAAGAATGTGGGCACCAAAATTAATGAGGGTAAACTCGTTCGCAATCGCCTCAGCTGTCTTCTTGGTACCAGATATGCAGATTGCCGAGCTATTCAGGCTGGTGAAACTCTTCATGCCGAAATCGTGGCTGCTCTTCGTGCCACGTTGAACTTGTAATCTTGTGATGTGTTTGCACTGACAATTCCTCAGGATGACAACCGCAACCTTATTCTGTCATATGCTAACATCGACTTTTGATATTGTATTTTACCTGATCTTATTTTTTTGGATGTGATCCTTTTAACCAATCTGGAACGGCTCCTGGTACGATTAACTTTCCACGCGTAGCAACCGTCAAGCTTCTCTTTTATCAAATCTAGTATAATTCTGAAACACCTTCTCGTCTTCCAAGAAACCGACCCTGACTATAAATCCGTCCTAGAACCACAAACGGTGACTCACACAGCACCGATGCTTCACTCCCTTTCCACCAGCCTGTCAGTTCTCCTCCCTCTCTTTCATTCCGCCTGAAAAAATCCTGATGGCCGACGGTGACAGCAACCGCGTCAAGCGCCCTACTGACGGACCCGTCGACGGCAACGACTGGCTAGGCCGGGTGATCCGACGCCTGATGCCATTCCAGCATCGGCTGAATGCGGTCGCCAGGTATGCTTGATTGAGAAAACCCTTTCTTGATCTTGTTTTGCATCTTGATTCCTTTGTTTCCCCTCCTAGCCCATGGCGATGCAGGCACTTACGGTCACGCCGCCGAGTCTTCCAGTGCCAACCCAATGGCCATCGAGTCATCGTCCGACTCAGTGGATTCGTATATGGCGGAGGACGGACGGCGCTTTCACCTGCAGATGTGGGAGTACTGCAACCTGTACTCGGAAGCGACAAAGGAGAATGGCCTCCTTGAGAACCTTGTAGAGGCCCAAACGGTCGCCCTCGCCGTGGCCGACGCAGAGCTTGCAGCAATGCGGGCTCGTCTCAGGGAGGCCGATACCATGGTAGCAGGTAACCTTCGCTTCTTCATTCTTTATTTACATCGATCATCATGGCACTCGCCAATGCATTCTCTTTGTGCAGCCATGATGGCACAGATGGAGAACCTGCGTCTGATCGCTAATGCTGCCGCTGACGTAGTCAACGCGCGCAGCGAAATGGTGGAGTTCCGCTTTCAGGACGTCCACCACCGTGTTCGTCAGGTTGCAATGAACAGCGTTCGTCATGGTGCCTCTGTTGCACATGCCACCGCCCAACTTCGCTCTGTTGGCGGTCCTTATGGATCACTTTTATGCCGCCAATTTAGACTAAAAAGAAGAAAGACAAACATATTCTAGCACATATGCCTTTACTACTAACAAGTTCCACTTGTACCCCTAGTATTCATGTTCTGCAGGTCCAATGGTGTAACAAGTGGAAATGCACAACATCATGGAAGAAGCACAAAAGCAAACGACGTATTCTGTAAATGTGCAAACCAAGAAAATAAGAAAGCCCACCTCAAAAAGCTCAATTGGATCCATCCGTAACCATGGGAGAGGCCCAGGCCCAGATAGCAACCGACCACTAGAAGGCGGTGGCCAGCGGGCCCAGCCAGGGGTGCGACCGCCCCCAGGATCAGCCGCCCCCCTGGTGGGGCCTCCCGGGCCTAGTCTTTGGTGGCGGTGCTCTAGGCAGTTTCCCAAGGGCGGTTTCATTTCCTTCCAAACATGGAGTGCCCAAACCGTCCTATCTTAGCTATAAATAGATGGTGCTCCACCCCTTCATAAACACACATCATTTTGGAGTCATCTACCTCACACCTCTCACTTGTATCTTTAGAGTAGTACTAGTAGTTTGTGAGCAAGGCAAGAGCTATCAAGGAGAGCTTGTCTCCTTGGAAGAAAAGGATCATCTTGGTATGAATACAATTCGGTCTTCTTTCATGAGCAAGTTCTTATCTTATTTATATGACCATGCATATGAACTAGAGCAAAGTTATGATCTTGTTATGAGCATAATATATGGACTAGAATATAGTTTATGTGTCATGTTCTTGACTTGTTCATCATCGTTCTTCATTGTTCATCGAATTAGTATGAATAGAGGAAGAACTAGGATTGAGGTGATGGTTCGTTGTGCCTTCTTGGTTGCTCTTAACCTAGCCTGTCAATCCGAAGGGTTGGGGTCCGCGGAGGTTAGGAGTTGTTTCCAAGTACATGAGCATGGTGCTCAGGTATGCGGAGATCGGTGAATATGTCGGTATCCCACGGGCAGAGGGGTAGGTGGTGACAGCCCTGTCCATCCCTAGCACTCCCCCACGTTCGGATATTGAAGTAGGAGTTCGTAAAGTCTCTATCAGCTGGCAGACCAGCTGCGGGGATCTCCCTATCGCCCCAGACTGTGACACCCTAGTGTTAGTTACTATTTTTACACTTACATTTGCATGACATCAAGCATTGATCATGTCATTTCATGCATCATCACCATTTGATTTGATTTACATTCCTTTATATGCTATATGTTTGCTTATATGTTTACAATGTCATAGATGTTTTAGCATGCAAATGTGATGCTTGTTTACTATTCTAGATGACTTAAACATGTTTGGGTTAACATTTGAAATAATGTTCATGTTGGTGAAATCCCCAAAATACCTCTCTAGCTCATAGTTGACTAGAAAGCCCTCCTAAACCTATTTTGTTTGACCAAACAAGAAAGTTAATTTAGAGACTTTGCATGTCAGAGCACGCTTAATCAAAGTTGTGTAGAATTTTATAAGAAACAAACTTTATTTTTGGGTCAACTCATGAAAATGGGTGTAAGGTGGTCAAAATTGTGAAATTGTGTAGATTTGGGGTTGTTTTGGAGTTGCTGAAATTTGCTGTCTAAAAGTGGTTTTCAGTTTCAGTGTAGCTCTATTCTTTGACTTGTATCTCTCAAACCAAGCTGAATCAGTTCAAAATGTTCTAATACCAAATGATCTACTCATGTAGCTATTCAAGTTGTATTAGTGGAGTTTGCACTGAAACGCCATGGATCGAGAGATATGGCTCGATCAAAATCGGGTTTCAGTCGGTTTTTGAACTGAATCAAAATCGATTCAGTCTGAAAACGGGTGGCGACCGACGCTGCCGCTGTCAGGCATCGCGCACCAGGTGGCGCCGTACGCCGTCGTTGCCCCCTCGGCCGGCCTGCAGTGCAAAGACAACACTCCACCCTGTCCCCTGGCCGCTCTACTCGCTCTCTCTCTCTCTCTCGCTCTTGCCTCTCTGCTCTCCTCTTTTCTCTCCGCCGTCGCCATGGCCGCCGAGCCGGCTTCGCGGTGAAATCCGCCGCCACCGCACCGTCTCCGACCGCTCCATGTCCCTCGTAGCTTCGCCACTCTCTGCTCTACATCCTTGACTCCTTTCCAGACCAAGTCGACCGAAGGTATAGCTGTAGCGAGCTCCTCGCCGCCGCGCCATTGTCGGAACGCCGCCGAGCTCTCTGCTCGCGATGACCAGCACCTTCCCATAGTCGTTCTTCCCCGTCTTGCTTTGTCTCTAGGTCTTCTTGAGTCGAGGGTTAGGTCTGAGGAGTTGGTTGGGCCATTCATCCCGTAGGCTCGTCGGAACATGGCCTCGCCGTGACTCTGCTCGCCGCCGTGCCGCCATGCGCGTGCGGTTGGTGCGCGTCCGAGCTCCATTGTCCGATTCTTCGTGCACGTAGCTTCATTTGGATCTAGTGTTCATGGAACGAAGCTCAGTTTCGCCGGTGAAGGCTGGAATCCGTCGGCGCGCTTGCCGGAGCTCCGCCATCCTCCATTGCCGCCGTTGAGCTTGCTCCGGTGAGGGTTAGGTCTTGAGGCTTAGTCCGTTGGCTTCGCCTTGTTCCCAGGAGCACGTAGGTGTAACACCCCAAGTGTTAGTCACGAGCTAACCAACGAGTGTGGACCTAATCAAGTTATTTCAATCAATGATCCTAATCACTATTTCATATTCATCTCCATCTACCTTGATCATTGGAGAAGTTGCATGAAGACTTAAATTGGATAGTCACATGAGATGACAAGCCCTCCGCTTGATTGGATTGCAGGACTACGTGAACATGAGCATGCAAAGCCAACCAAACCTTGCAACCTTGACCAAACAACTATATTTGAACTCTACAATAAAAGTCATGAAGGACTCATGTTGAGCAAATGCCAAGAAAATACCTTTATTGGCCTAAACATCTACTCTGAGCTCTCTAATTACATTAGTTTGACCAAAGTGGAAATATTATTTTGGAGCAAGATATGAAGTTTGACACAAAATAAAAGTTACAGATATTCTGGAGTAGAACAAATGTTATTTATGGACCAAGTCATGATTCAACCTTTAAGTGCCTCAAACAGTGGATACAATATAGAGGAAAAGCTGATTCCAGAGTTTTAATTATTTTCTAAGTCTGAAATTCATCCCAATTGCAATGACGTGCTGCTTTCTCCAAATTGTGTTAGTAACTCAAGTTGGACCAAAAATAGAAGTTGAAGGGAAGTGGTCAGGGCACAACATATCAAAATTTGACATCAATCCAAGACTGTTTGACAAGGTTTGCCACTCGATCCTTGATCGTAATTAAGCTGTTGACAGCATCAACTTGAGGGCTAATTATCCGCTAATACATTTATCAAATGTCCAAGATTACTTAACAAAGATCGTAGAGTATTGCGCAGGCTACCTCTTTTGTTTTGGTGCCTAGGGCAGAATATGCCGGGAATATGCCCAAAATTGAATCCCAAACTCGGCAGAAACACACCCGCCACCTGTTCGAGCTTTTGTCCACGTGGCGCCCGAGCTCTGGAGCTCCTGCCTCCATTGCCGGCCACCACCTCCACCACTGCCGCGCCCTGCTGCTCCATTTCACCAAATTGGACACCAGAGAGGGTGCTTCACTCCACTCCACTCCCTCATTCACTTCTCCACCCCCCTCTCCCTTTCTTGCTCTCTCTTCTCCCTGCTGCCTAAGCAGCCGCCATGGCTGCCATGGTCATGGCCGCCACCGGCCTCAGCGAGCCCAGGTCAGGGCTGATGGCAAGCCCAGCAGGCCGCGGCCGGCCACTGCCGTCCCGTGCTGGCCCTGCAGGCCGCCGGAGCCGGCCAGACCGAGTTGCTGCTTTCCCTCCCTCTGCCCGAGCTCCTCCCTGTTTCTGTTCGTGTTCGAACAGACAGAGGAAGAAGAAGGGCTCCCTGTTCTTTCTCTTTTGTGTCTATGACAGGCGGGCCCCACTCAAATCAAATGGGGATCAAATCTTCAGATTTCGCATTTGCTTTAGAAATTTATATCTCCAGTTTGGTATCTCCAAAAATTGTGAAACTTGTTTTGTTAGATTCGTGGTGAAGTGCTCTGCATGTTAGATCCATAAAATGTGCTATGTTATTTACATTTATGTGCTGTAGAAATTAATTAGGAAAAGTGGTTTTTAGGATTGATTAACTTGCTTTTGGCCATAATTTGAGAAATAGAAGTCCAACATATGTGATTCCAATTTTGTTAGCCTTCTAATAACATGTACTAGCTCCTAAGAATATAAAACATATAGGTTGTTTACTGTTTTATTGGTGTTTCACATTAATTTTGTTAAATAGGAAATAAAGGGTTGAATTGCTTGTTATTTTTGTAACTGGAGTTGTATTGCTCCAAATGGCGTTAAAATTTAATTGTAGACTCTCTGTGTGATGTGCAATGTATGGTTAAAATTTCATGATTTATGGTGCATATATGACTGAGTTGTTGATTTATATTCTTTGGTGCGTATTAAGTAGATTTAAATATATTATAAATAATATATTGTGGTAAAAATAGAAAATGCTGTTCCACTACCTTTGTATGATATTGTGTTAGTCTGAGAATCAATAATATGGTCATGTTGTTTCAGAAAATGTTGAGTTTCATATTTAATTTGCTCTCCAATGCTTTATTGCATTATAGATTTGTTTATTTTGTAATAATTAAATTATGGAACCTGAGCATGTAAGATTTGAACCTTGGTCATGATTTGTAATCACCTATCTCTCATAAAAGTTTGGGACTCATTTGAGATGTTTACCATATAACTTAAAAAAAATTAAATAATAGGCCTTTATGTACGAATTGGTGAAAGAGTAGAGACAAATGAATGCATGCATGTTTCTTGTGATGCCTTGATATTCTTTGGTCTGAGATGAATCCTATATGATCATGTTTATGATAGTTGGAGTTAATTAATTAGCTTATATATGTGTGTCATTGATTTAAAAGCAAACAAACAACTTAATTATATTCCTGCTAAAAAAGGGCTGCAGGAGCAGTCCCTGTTGTTGTGATGTTTTACACATGAAAATGATGTTTCATGTAAATATGTTCTATACAAAAGTTGTAGCTAACTTCATTGTATAGCTTGTCCTAAAGTTTCACGGTCATAGGCCTGATAGTTTAGGATTTATGTCTTTTGGAATTCTGCTGTCAGGTTTGGATTGTTTTCTGTCTAGATCTGATTGTTTGCCTCGTTTGCCTAAGTTAAGCTTTGAATCACACCTTGGTGATAATAAATAAGTTGTAGTAGATTTCTTTGGCTTTCTAAATTGTCTAGGATCATCCCTTTTGATGGTCTAGATCCGTAGTTATGATTGTTTGAAGTGTGAGGACAGAATCTGTCCAAGTCTAGATAGAGCTGCCTTCAATGTGTTGTTTGACATTTATATGTATTGAATCATCTTAAGATGATAATAGAAAAGTTATAGACAATTTCAATAGCTTTCCAGAAAGACTTATATCACCCTGGTTGGATGTGTATAGCTTGAGTTATGGTTAAATCTTGTGCTTACTGTTCTGCTGCCCACAAACTGCATATGTGAGATTAGGATTGCTTTCATGTTGCTGTGCTTGGTGTGATTGTTAGCTTATGGTTCAGTGATGGTAGATTAACCTGCCTTGTGTTACTTCTTTTTATTCATACATGTGCATTGTGCATCTCATTTAGGTATGATAGATGAACACGTGAAGTGAAGGACATGATGATGGAACTAACCACAAGACGGTGTGGTGGACTAATCACGAAGGTGGAAGGACTAACCGAGTGCTTGGATGGGAAATGCTCGTCGAACAAGTGTCATCTAACAAACACTAACTTAGTGTTGAACCCCAGGCAAGCCCCGGAGCATCCCTAAGCCTCCACCTATCTCTTTTTATAAATGCACCGGTCTTTATTAAATCGTATGTTTGTGCATTTAAGTATAGGAGTTGGTTTGAAACCGTTGCTACATATCTACCTTGTCTACTATATATGTGAACCTGATACTATTACTAGACAGGTGACCGATCTTATGCTTAGCCCTGCTTAGACTGGTAGAAGTCGGGTGATTTCCTGTCATCCACGAGAAAGTCGGGTGATTTCCTGTCATCCGCGAGTGTAGGTAGTGACTGACAAGATCCACATGGTTGGCTATATGTGTCACCATGCCACAATGAAATAATGAGAGAATCAAGACTAGGTAGCGGGGAGCTGCATGACATGGGTCATGTTGACTTCGGTGCTGCTTGCGGCCGACTAGGACTGAGGCCACCAGACATCAGTTGAGATTGAAAGACGTCGTCACATAGCTGGCCGAATAAGTCGTTCCGACCGCGAAGCCGAGTATTCCTTTCTGAGCCGGGAATTGGGTGTGATAAGGCAGACATATTCTGGAGGTAGGAAGGATGTGCGGAGACACCATCTTACCAAGGGCAGGTCAGGGACCTGATGCATCCTGGAAGTGGGTTTGTCTCTGAGAATATGGGCCCCTCCAAGCCCGCGATACATTATGATTCAGAAAGATTTAACGGTGACCCAAGAAGCCAGTGGCTCGGCTGACAGGGTTTGTGATTGGCATATTTGCCAGCTGGTACAATTGATTCGAATCGCCATCTCTCCTGGTTAGTGAGAAACTGAACTGATCTTCTGGTGAGGTAGAGGTTAACAACTTGAACATAATGATTATGGTGAGATGAGGTTGATATCTGTGGATATCGGAAATCATATGGTTTATTGATTGCTATAATATCAAGTGATTGTTTAGTATAGCTGCAAACCTTAGCTTAATAGCTTAACTGAAATCGAAGCTGAATCACATCTAAAACTTATAAGTTGAGGAACTATTGTAGTAATGCTTTTTATGCAAAAATGTTGCTATCCTCTGAGCTCCACCAAATAAGCCTTGCATATCCTTGAGAGTCTTTTTATTTACTTCCTGTCGGGTAAGTCTAGCTGAGTACAATTGAGTTCTCAGGGTTTTATTCCCAATGTTGCAGGAGGAATGCTTGGTTGACTAAAGAGTTACTTCTATCCTTCGGGAGAGGAAGACTAGACCTTGGGCAAGGTCATGTTATCTGTCTCATCTATGTTGCTGTGACTGGTCGGTACTTGGCACTGTATTATGAAATTAAGCTTATGTAAATTGATTTCGTTTCCGCTATTGAACTTTTATGTAAAAGTTTATCTTGTACTCTGATGTATTTGAAATATGTGCGAATCTATGTATCATGTGTATGTGTACTGCTGAGTTTCTATGATCCTTGGGGTATGTACTATGTAAAAGCACGGACTACCGGGTTTATATTGGCTCAAGTGTGGCTCGATAGCTGGGAAAACAGCTGTCGCTGTACTTGTGCTCGTATAAATTGGTCGGTTCTGTTACAGTTGGTACCAGAGCAAAAATTCAGCATGTACCGTCACATGAGTATTTAAAAATAAAAAGTTTTGAGTTTGCAAAACTAATTACCAACTTATAGCTATATATAGGTGTTTTAAACAAATGGTTTGAACAAACTAAGTGTGCCAAGGACCAAGTCTTATAGCCCATATTAGGATTATTAGGTGGCTTATGTAAGTACTAACTGGGGAATTGCATCATGTTTCCATTTGCGGTTCATTTGGTTTTATTGCGCGGATATATGTGACATTGCGGCTTCTTATTGCTTCTTGGGCTGACGATTTATACCGGCCACTTCAGATGAGGTAAGGTGAGATGTGAGTGTACGATCGAACAACCGTCGATCTATGGGGAGTGCTTATGGTTACTGAAGTGAGTACATGTGGTTCATATGTGTACTTATGGAAGTATGATGGAGTAATTACTTTCTTGGGGTCGCAAGTGCTCATGGGAGCATTTCCTGCAAAAAGTGCTTCTTATTGCCATGCATACATGTGGGGTTGGGCTGAAATGAATCTTCTACAGGTACGCTAACCTCGAATGCGTATATGGTAGTTAACGACTAGCTATATACCGAGAGAGTACGTAGGTTATGCCACCGACTTAGAACGTATTTGCCATGTTATATATAGGCAACTAAGTGAGAACGAATAGGACGAGCATGCATCATGATTGTTGCATCATGTGATTGTTGCTTGTTGCATAAGTATGCTTCTTCTCGCCCTTGTTCTACGTTATCTGAATAGCCTTATTAGGTTTTCAACTTGTGTTGCCTCTCTTCCTTGCTTGTTTTGAAATCATAAGAGTTGTTAAACCTTTAAGTAGCCTCTATAAGTATTTCTCAACCATAAATCTTGTCAGAAGCTAAACAAATTCTGCTTGTAGGCTTTTCATTTGGCACAATAGACCCACCTGAGTTTTCTCTTAATGCTAGCCTATGGTTGTCAGATGTTCTTGTTCAAGATCTATGAAACCATGCCTGCATTTTCTTTCATCTAAAGCCTTATCCAAATCCTATCTGGAGTGTCTCCTCTACTCTTTCTAGATACCATGATAATTGCTTGATCTTTCTTAAATTAGATTTTGTAATCTTTTCTTTGGAAATCAGGTTATGCCCAATCAATCACATCTACAGATGATTTTGTCCAATCTGTTCCTTGTTTCCAGCAGTCATCTCCACATCTAGAGAATGTTCAGATTTCAGACAACAAAGCTTGCCTACATCATGTTCATTGGAGTCTTTGCCCAAATCCTTGATTTGAACCTCTTCTCAGCTTACCCAGAAGTTTTCTTGTAATCTTTTCATTATGGATCATGTTATGGTTTTATCAATTCAATCTCACAAATCATGCATTGAATCTGTCCCATAATCAAGTTGTTTTCCAAATCTCTCTAAAGGCCTAGCAATATTGATCATTAAGAGTCTCCTAGTACTAATTAACGGTACACAAGCTCACGCCATTGGATGGTCTGAAGGTTTCTTGATAGATGCGAGATGCATGTGGAATTATAGAATCTCATGTTAGTTATTCTTGGTAGCTAACCTATAATTCTCTTATGCCATGTTTCTATCTAGACCCTCTCTTTGTTACTCACTTGAAGGAAACCATCTTGTGTGAGTTAAATCTCTCCTTCCCCATTGTATTCTTTCTGTATGAATCATGATGATTGTCAACTCAACCTATGATTGTTGTATATAGTTGGTTCATGAGATATCTGGTTGTCTATGGTTATCTTCTTCTCAAGATGCTTGTCAATCTTTGTCTCATGATTTTCCCTCCTTCTATCTAATCTCTTGTAAATCATGGATCGGGTAATCTCCATACTAGACACATGGAAACCGCGTGGGACTGAAGCAAAGCCTCATGTACTACTATTTTGGCAACTAATCTGTCTTCTAACTCATGTTTTCATTGCCAAATCATGCTCTTGTTGGCTATTAACCCTTAATTGATTGTAGTAGCTTACCTTCCCTCTGCGAAATGTCATCCTTGCACAAATCTATCCTTGCCACGCATGATTTTCTCATTGGTTGTATGTTCATTTATGTTGTTATGATCCATGATCGATGATACTGCTACGAAACCGAGGACATCCTGTGGATCGCAACCACTAGGCTGTGTTGCTCGGCACGTGCGAATATCGAGGTCTCTGGTCATGATACATTGCAGAACTACACCGATGCGTAATATCTCGTATCTCCCAATCTATCCATGTTTCTTAAGATTTCTCGTTGGTCATGTTTGATAGTGGTGTTATGATTATTGACTGATGGTGCCGTGACGAAACCGAGAACCTCTTTGTGGGAACGCCCAATAAAGTAGTGCTTCTCGGCACACGTTGGTATCACGACATCTAATTGTAATCCATTATGAAACAATACCAATGTGTTATCTTCCATGGACTTTCCCAAATATATCTTTAAAGGTGTCTCTAATTCAAATTGATCTATCCCTATGTTTCTTGATCTATCTTACAAAGTCTTTACCGACTCGATCCTTCAATGTTCTATCAGAAGGTACGTATGTTGGATCAAGTATAGTAGAGCTTCCTTCTGAGGTTACAAAGAGAATGACCTTTGAAGAGCAAGTCAATGACATTAATATTAACAGACTACAAGAAGTGGTAAACAAAGAATTTGTCATGATCTAAAAAAAAATCAAGCACCATATGCCATTATAGTTGGATTGAAAGAGCACATGAACATTAACGTTGGACAAGTATCAGTCAGTAATAATCAGCAAGATATGATACGTTCCTGATAGGTTGCCAACAAGTTCAAAAATTTCCATCTCGGCTCAATGTCCGTTTGCATGATGATCATACAGTCAAAATAAATCTTCTCATGTGTTGCTTCATGTCTGCTGACCGTGATGGTGACCTTGTGCATGTATATCATCTGCAACCATTTGCTACAGAAGCTGAAGATGTAGAGTCTTTTTAGGGACAACTAACTAGTCACCCTAGTGTGAAGAATAGTTTGCAGCTAAGCAATGAAGCGTATTTGGATCTAGTATCAAGAAGGAACAAGACCGGCCGTTATTAGTTTCTGCTCGATGAGATAATTGCCTCTGCTAATGAAATGCAGGAGTTTGTTCATTCGCTCTCTCATATGAGCAATGTACTTCCTAATTGGATCAGTCTGTCTGACATGAAGAAATGGATGCCTGAAATTGCTAAATAGATTTCTATTAAGAAGTGTGGTTTCATGCTAACAAGTATGTCCCGTGCGTATAGAGAAGTAATTAGCCCCGTTTTTGAAGGCCATGTCTCATAGAACAATGCTATACCAGAAAACCTATAAGCCAATTGGTACTGTTTGTGGTACCCTCACTTCCAAGACCCTGTTATAATGAAGCCAAATCCATCTTGGACAATCACTCAGATGATGCAAACTATGGTTTCAGCCTAGCGAAGAGCTACAAAAGACACATCGATAGATGTGGTCAATGCCATAATACATGTAACCGCACTCAAGTGCCCTGCTTGATACGCCTTTGGATGAAAACAAAAAGGACATTTGTAATTAGTCCCTTATTCTTGATCGGTCAAGGTGTTCTACCCACTCAACTCATGGAAGTGTGAAGTGAAGACAAGTTGAATAAAGTCAAACAACATATTTTCGATCTCTATTTGGAAACCCTAAGATCTTGGATTGCTGATGCAAAATGAGAAGGTTTACCCATTGTCAAAAGTAGTTCAACAAGTTGATTTTGTTGACCTACAACCAGATCACAAAGAAAAGTTATACTCAAGTTTTTGGTAGAGGACTGCTTCTCAAACTTTGTGAATAAACACTTAACTTTGTGTGTAAACACTCTACACAACCAACCTCATTAAACCTGCCAATTCGCTTCAATCTTGTTTATTCTTGGCTGCAAATAAGAATACATAAGTTTGGGATTGCTCATCGGTTTTCCTCGTGTACAAAAAGGTTTTTGATTCTATGCAGGAATTTGTGATCTATCTCATCAACCTGCACAATTCATGTCTGTCTAGACTAACCATCGTGCAAATGTGTATGCCAAGTTGCATATTGCACAAACTTTTGCTACTGCATGGTGCACCCCAAACCATTGTCTCGGATCATGAACTATAGTTTTCAGCTCATTTTGGAAGCATTTACAAGAATCATCTTACTCGAGTAAATGCCTGCCAGAATCTTGTGCCTTGGAAGAGAATGGAGTGTAACCATATGCATCTGTATGCCTACACTTGTCACTTGATGTCCTCTGTGCCTTTTATCACGGAGTGACAGAAAACTTTGTGTACATAATGAAACTAATCCAGAGTTCATCCTATCTTCAGCATAGCATGCCTCAGGCCAATCAGGAAGAATTGATCAAACCTTGAAATACATATTGGGAGCATATGTGTTTTGTTTTCAAGGATCTTGTTAGAAATGGTGACTGCTATCATTGTTTTTCTTACAACAACAGTTATAAAGAGGTTACCTCAGGCTCTACCCAAATGACTGTTGCTACATAGACACGAGGGTTCCCTTATTGATGGACATCAAAAGCACTGAGCCGACAGAGTCAGCTATCGCATTCATCGTTCACTCAACAAACTCAAATAATACAGTGTTGCCATCAGAAAGAGAACTATACACATGGAACATTATGTAGCTTTCCATCAGTCTGCATCTCAGTAAATTGTGTCTACAACCAACAGAAACCTTGCATGTTGTCAATCAATTTTCTCAGCTTCAGTAACTATCTGCCTCGTCCATGATCTCATCCCATATGAAAATAGTGGTAAATGCTATATCCACTAGAGAAACAGCTAATCTGAAACTACTCTTTGAAGCTCCAATCCAAATCCTGCATGCGGGAAGTGTTAACTGGGACGATTTGTCTTGGATTTCTCCCAAATTAGCAGTGTTATCTTGGATTCCTCCCAAAGTAATAATGCTTCATAGAAGTTAATGAAGGAAATTCTTTGAACGAGAGTCAACTACTAAGAATTCTTGAATGGTCGGAAACTTGTCCTATCCTTAATGATCTTTCTTGCAATTGCATCAAAGTGAATGGAAGTATATGATCTATCAAGAGTGACAACTGAACAAACCTTTACCGTTCACACTTTATCGTGAACCATGAGGTGATCACTTCTGTCTATCACTGCTATGGAATTTTTAAGTAGCTTCGTACTAGCATCGCCTGGGAAAAGGGGCTGACATGCTTCTCTACACTTGAACGCTCTAACGTTCTGAATCTCGGGACGAGATTCCTTTAAGGGGGGAAGGCTGTAACACCCCAGGTGTTAGTCACGAGCTAACCAGCGAGTGTGGACCTAATCAAGTTATTTCAATCAATGATCCTAATCACTATTTCATATTCATCTCCATCTACCTTGATCATTGGAGAAGTTGCATGAAGACTTAAATTGGATAGTCACATGAGATGACAAGCCCTCCGCTTGATTGGATTGCAGGACTACGTGAACATGAGCATGCAAAGCCAACCAAACCTTGCAACCTTGACCAAACAACTCTATTTGAACTCTACAATAAAAGTCATGAAGGACTCATGTTGAGCAAATGCCAAGAAAATACCTTTATTGGCCTAAACATCTACTCTGAGCTCTCTAATTACATTAGTTTGACCAAAGTGGAAATATTATTTTGGAGCAAGATATTAAGTTTGACCTAAAATAAAAGTTACAGATATTTTGGAGTAGAACAAATGTTATTTATGGACCAAGTCATGATTCAACCTTTAATTGCCTCAAACAGTGGATACAATATAGAGGAAAAGCTGATTCCAGAGTTTGAATTATTTTCTAAGTCTGAAATTCATCCCAATCGCAATGACGTGCTGCTTTCTCCAAATTGTGTTAAGTAACTCAAGTTGGACCAAAAATAGAAGTTGAAGGGAAGTGGTCAGGGCACAACATATCAAAATTTGACATCAATCCGAGACTATTTGACAAGGTTTGCCACTCGATCCTTGATCGTAATTAAGCTGTCGACACCATCAACTTGAGGGCTAATTATCCGCTAATACATTTATCAAATGGCCAAGCTTACTTAACAAAGATCGTAGAGCATTACGCAGGCAACCTCTTTTGTTTTGGCGCCCAGGGCAGAATATGCCAGGAATATGCCCAAAATCGAATCCCAAACTTGGCAGAAACACACCCGCCACCTGTTCGAGCTTTTGTCCACGTGGCGCCCGAGCTCTGGAGCTCCTGCCTCCATTGCCGGCCACCACCTCCACCACTGCCGCGCCCTGCTGCTCCATTTCACCAAATTGGACACCAGAGAGGGTGCTTCACTCCACTCCACTCCCTCATTCACTTCTCCACCCTCCCTCTCCCTCTCTTGCTCTCTCTTCTCCCTGCTGCCTGAGCAGCCGCCATGGCTGCCATGGTCATGGCCGCCACCGGCCTCAGCGAGCCCAGGTCAGGGCTAAGGGCAAGCCCAGCAAGCCGTGGCCGGCCACTGCCGTCCCGTGCTGGCCCTGCAGGCCGCCAGAGCCGGCCAGACCGGGCTGCTGCCTTCCCTCCCTCTGCCCGAGCTCCTCCCTGTTTCTGTTCGTGTTCGAACAGACAGAGGAAGAAGAAGGGCTCCCTGTTCTTTCTCTTTTGTGTCTATGACAGGCGGGCCCCACTCAAATCAAATGGGGATCAAATCTTCAGATTTCGCATTTGCTTTAGAAATTTATATCTCCAGTTTGGTAGCTCCAAAAATTGTGAAACTTGTTTTGTTAGATTCGTGGTGAAGTGCTCTGCATGTTAGATCCATAAAATGTGCTATGTTATTGTTGGCGCAAAAAGTGGTTCCCTAAGCCCAACACAACAGTGAAGCCGAAAACGACCCTTGAGGCAATGAAGCTCTCGCAGATCCAGCTAGCTTCGGACCCGGTCTGAGAGTGTCAGTAACACCCAAGCGTGCCAGTCAATTTGACCTGCAATTGACAAGGAAAAAGATAGTAATCAGTAATCACAGGGGGGAACTAACCGGTATGTCCAGATAGTTCCAACTGTATGGCTCGAAGAGCTGATGTAATGGGAGATCGACTAGAAAGCCGATTCCGTCATGTTATGAACCGATTGTTGCGAAACATGCATTATAACTCAAGTTAACCGATTCAGACATGAATTCAATGACATATACTTGCATTAGACAGAAGTATACTACAAAAGATGTAGTCACAGCAAGCTAACATGATCATAAGATGTCTCAATGTAAAACAAGAAGAAATCGGCTATTTCAGCCGATTTAGTGTATACGGGCAACATACAAGCCTATAAAGTAAACAATGTTTCAACTCTCCGGCTAATAGATCTAAATCACAATCTTGCAACAGTGGAGATCGAGCGGATCGAGGCAGTCATGATGAAGTTGCAACTTAGATCCGTTAACCCTTGAATCTAGACACTGTTTATTTTATTACTTGAGTGCGACCCGTATCTAATCTAGATCCAAAATACAACCGGCTGGTGCAAAACATTCTATCTTATCAATATAAAACGAATGGCAAACATAATTCGTTGAACATATAGATCTATTAGATATGAGCCGACGCATATGGATCAAGACGGGCAAATTGATGATTGCTTTAAATAATAAACAATAAACATAAGCAACATCGGTAACTTAATGAATCTAGCTAAACTGCCAAATTTAACTAGAGCCGATAACAAATCCATGTATGCAAATTGTCTTAATCTATAGCCTATCCACCGGATGACGTTAACTAATAGATTAATCAAGCAAACAAACACGAACCGATAACTAATCCGCGCGTGAAAACCGTCCTAATCTGCATCTCGTCCACCGGATGATGGTTAACACAGATTGATCGGGTAAACCAGCGTGAATCATCCTTGACTCACTGTGCTTCCCACGTCCACCGGATGACGCCAAAGAAATAGAGCTTAGTAAGGACCCTGGTCCGCCATGCTTCCACGTCCACCGGATGACACTAAAAAGACATAGTTTAACAGGGGGTTGACGATACTTACAAGCAAGCCTGCGTCCACCGGATGACACCCAGCCTGGATGAAGTAACTCGCCGGACTCGATTGACTCTAGGGTTTGTTTGGCCGGAGCCGAAAGTTGTGTTGTATTGACGTTGTTATTTTTTACAATGGCTGAGGGCTTATATTTATACCCTGAGCGTAGATAGAGTCCTAGTCGAATCACAACTCATCAATAGATAAGGAAACTAACAAACTATCCTATATCTAAGGTAACTTGGAGTCACATCTTCCCTTTCATAACGGACTCCGATCGTGATCGCATCTCGGCGGTGCAGACTCTAGATGACGTCACCAATACCGACGGTGCACGCCTTCTGTCACCTTCGCCCGATAACCGATTCACCGTTCAATCGGCTATTCTCCTTCCTTCGGGCATCGGCTATCGGCTCCCAGCCCAAAATTTGGTGTTAACACATGCCCCCTAGTTCGGAGTATGATTTCTTCATGCTTCGAACTATGATCCGATGGTCTTCCTTATGCCGAGAAACTCACTAGCAGCTATAGTGCGTCTAGGTCTTCTTCGCCATTATTTCTTCGCATCTATATGTACGTCCCTTCATTCTAGGCCGATAAAGATGTTGACGACTTTTTGCTACATGCGAATCGGCTCTCAGGCTTGCATTGCACCTTAGAATCGATTACTCAGCCTGATCCGTTCTACATACGAATCGGCTTTCGGGCCTGCTTCTTAGCATCGGCTTTGTTCTGCTTTCCCTTAACCCCTCAGCTAGATTCACTACGAATCGGTTTGTGGGTACTCACAATAGGATCGGCTATACAGCCTGACCCAAAAAGCCGATTGGTGTGCGACCATTGATGGCGGCGCTTCGTCTCCCCGATTTGGTAACTGTTCTGGATTCAAGAAACGCGGATTAACTGCAACCTAAAATCCGCCGTGCCGTCTCACTTCCCAAAGAAACCACCTCGGTGCCCGTGTTGTCTTCTAAATAGTTGGCAGGCTTGAGGCAATATCACACGCCATCGTATCCGTCTCGTCGACCAACTCTCCCGGCCGCCTCCTTGTATCCAATTCGCTTCCGCTCTCAATCCTTGTTTACGACCATGGCCGGCGATGGAAACCATGGGAAGCGTCCGGCATCTGAGCCCGTCGACGGCGATGAGATGGAACGGAGTATCCGCCGCATCTGGGCCAGCGTCGCCCGAATCGAGCAGACTTTGGGGTAAATTCAACCGTCAGCCTACCATCTCCTCGCTGTTTCCATCTGATTTGATCCGTTTCTGCAGTCACCAACCATCTCTCGTCAGCGGCATTGCTAGCTTTTTAGCCGGCCTGAACAACCCTGCCCCCGGCGCTGATCTTCCTCGGGCAGCCCCGGCGGATGGTGACGCCGTTCTTGCAACCGGGACAGCAACCCCGGAAACTCCTGTCGCTGGTGACGCCGCCGGGCCCTCTGCTCCTGTAAGGGCTCCAATCAGGCGTATGATGCAAGTCAGCGGACGGGGAGCCCATAGCAGGTATCTTATTCTCCCTTTTCGTCGATCTTTGAATCTAGCTAAGTCTGGGCGCCTGATCTGACGATCCATTTTCAGCCAACGTCTCCCGCTCCATCTTCCTTCCGGTGCACCAATCGGCGCTAGTTCCTCGGTACGTCGCACAGCACCACAACCTAACCTCCCTCACGCTCCGGCTCGCAGCACCAGTTTCGGAGCGGAATCGAACTCGGAATCATCTTCGAGTTCCCGCGACTCCTACACCACCGCCGACGGCCGCCACTTCCACCATGAGATGGTGCGGTATCGCAACCTCTACTCCGAGGCTACCAAAGAGGCCGGCCGGCTTGATAAGGAGAACGAGGATCAAGCCATCGCGCTTGTTGTCGCCAGTATTGATTTGACGGAGGCGCGGGCCAACCTCGCGGAGTCGCATGCCACCGTGGTGGGTAATCTCCTACTTTGTCCAACTATGTGCACGGCGCGTTTCCAATCACTGATTTTTCTTACTTATGCAGCTCTGACGACGCAGCTGCACGAACTGCGCGTGGCTGTAGTGAACGTCACCGACGTCCTCCGCGCACGGGGGCAAACGCAGGTGGTGCAGCTTGCAGACGTGCACCACCGCGTCGCCAGGTGGCGATGAGCAGCGTCCGTCACGGTGCCGCGGGAGCTCTAACCGCCGCCCAGATCAACTCCGGCATCGTGCTAGAGAACGTCGAACCGGGAATCCGGGCAGGCCAAGACATGGAGGAGTTCGGCACGCTGATGGCCTCTTTCGCCCCTCATGCCGACGGTCTCTCCGTGTCCATCGACGCCGAGGACGTGATCCGGGACGGCGTTAATAACCCAAACTAGATTGTATTAGGCATTCTGATGTATATGATACTTCTGAACTTGCCATGCCCGAAACAATCCAATTTGCAAAACTGTATTTTTTTTTGCTAAGGGCGACTCGTTACTATGATGTCGGCCATTTTTGTCTTGAAGGCGACCCGCCTGCATGGCATCGGCTGTTAGAGCCAGATTCACATGAATCGGCTATTATCCCCCAACTAGGATGCTAGGGTAGTATTTCTTCAGATATTTCCCGTTGATGGCTCTGGCGAGTCTCTGCCCTTCCAAGTCTTCAAGGATATAAGCATTACCCGGAGCGCATTCCACCACGCGATACGGGCCTTCCCAGTTTGGCGACCATTTACCGAATCAGCTATCTTTGGTACCAATAGGTAGAATGACTTTCCATACTAGCTCTGATTCGGTGAAGCTCTTGCTCCTTACCTTTGTGTTGTAATACTTGGCCACCCGTATCTTATTCTTTTCAATATATTCCAAAGCCCTAAGCCGATGACAGTGCAAATCTTCTAAACTGTCCATCATAATGTCTTTATATTCACCGGCCGTAAGCTTGTTTTGCAACGTGACACGCCGTGTCTTAGACTGAATCTCCCATGGCAAAACAGCAGCGTGTCCATAGACTAGCTCATAAGGTGAAGCCTTGATCGATCCATGCTGTGCCATGCGATATGCCCACAGTGCCTCGCTCAAATGCAAATACCATTTTTTGGGGTTCTGCTCAATCTTTTTCTTGATGACCTTGATCAAAATTTTATTGGAGGCTTCTGCTTGTCCGTTGGCTTGGGCGTAGTATGGCGATGAATTATAAATCTTGATGCCCATGTCATCAGCAAAGGTCATAAACTCCTCTAAAGTGAACATTGTCCCCTGATCGGTTGCGATCGTCTGAGGTATGCCGAACCTGTAAATAATATGCTCCTTCAGAAATTCGATCACGTCAGCTGAAGTGGCGCTCCTCAAAGGAATGGGTTCTACCCACTTGGTGAAGTAATCAGTCGTCACTAGGATCCATTTGTGACCCTTGCTCGATGGTGGGTAGATTTGGCCAATTAGATCAATACCCCATCCCCTAAACGGCCATGGTTTAATTATAGTATTCATAGCAGAAGCTGGAGACTTTTGTATATTTCCAAACTTTTGGCATTCTTGACACCCTTTATAATATTTGAAACAATCTTCCAGCATCGTAGGCCAATAGTAACCAGTCCTCCTAATGATCCACTTCATCTTGTGAGCTGATTGATGTGCACCGCAGACTCCATCATGTACTTCGCTCATCAGCTTTACTGATTCTTCTGCCTCCAGGCATTTGAGCAGCACTCCTTCAACAGTCTTGTAATACAACTGACCATCCAACAACACGTACTTGGTGGCTTTGTATCTTAGCTTTCTGCTGACCTTTTGTGAAGGATTTGCCAGGTAACCTGCTATCTCGCCCCTCCAGTCATCAGCCGATTGCTCGCTGTTACAAATCTCCTGCATCGGCCGATAACCCGACGCGTTTTGCGCTAGCCGATTAGCTTCCTGGTTCTGGGCCCTGGGGATGTGATAGAGAGATACCGTCATAAACTTCTTGATGAGAGCCTAGCACTGATCATGGTAACCTCTGAGTATCTTGTCTTTACACTCATACAAACCGAGCAATTGGTTGATGACTAGTTGTGAATCGCCAAATACTTCAACTGCATCGGCTTTTGCTTCATGCAGAAGCTGAAAACCTTTCCATGCGGCTTCATATTCAGCCTGATTGTTTGTGACAATCGGCCCTATCTGGAAAGCATACTCAAAACGCAGACCTCGCGGTGAGATGAGCACTACTCCGGCGCCACCACCTTGCTTGCACGAAGAACCGTCGAAAAACATTGTCCGTGGCGCTATATCCACTACATTAACCGATCATCCGTGATGCTGTGTAATGAAATCGGCTATCGCCTGCCCTTTGACCGCCTTAGCCGATTCGAACCTCAAGTCAAACTCTGAAAGCGCCAGGATCCATTTGCCTATCCGACCATTTAAAATAGGCATCGAAAGCATGTGCTTGATGACATCCTCCTTGGACACCACCACACACTCCGAGGCAAGCAAGTAGTGCCTCAACTTGGTGCATGAGTAGAATAGGCACAAGCACAACTTCTCGGTCGGTGTGTATCTTGTCTCAGGGTCAAGGAGCCGCCTGCTCAGGTAGAAGACTGCTCTCTCTTTCCCTTCAAACTCTTGAAAAAGGGCCGACCCAATGGTATGGCTTTCGGCCGTCACGTACAACTTGAAAGGCTTCCCTACCCGTGGCGGTACTAAGACAGGAGGAGTCTTCATGTATTCTCTGATCACGTCAAAAGACTTCTGTTGCACGTCACCCCATTTGAACTCTTGATCATTCTTGAGCTTCAACAATGGCGAGAACGGCAGCACCTTCTCTGATAAGTTGGCAATGAATCTTCTGATAAAGTTAACCTTACCAAGTAAAGACTGTAATTCCTTCTTGTTGGTTGGAGGTACGAGTTCATCGATCGCCTTCCTACTCTTGCTGCCGATCTCTATCCCTTTGCGGTGGACCATGAATCCCAGAAATTCACCAGCTGACACGCCAAACGCACACTTGTTAGGATTCATCTTCAGACCATGTCGCCTTGTGCACTCTAAAGTGGTTCTCAAATCGGCCAGGTGATCTTTATTGCTTTTGGATTTCACCACCGCATCATCTATATAAATTTCAATGACCTTGCCGATCAACTTGTGAAATATATAATTCATAGCTCTCTGATAAGTTGCACCGGCATTCTTTAATCCAAACGTCATGACCACCCATTCAAACAAACCAAGTGCACCAGGGCACCTGAAGGCGGTCTTCGGGATGTCTTCATCAGCCATAAAAATTTGATTATAACCAGCATTGCCATCCATGAAGCTAATAACTTGGTGCCCAGCAGCCGAGTCTACCAACATATCGGCTATTGGCATAGGGTAGCCATCCATCGGTGTAGCTATATTTAAATCCCTGAAATCAATACAGACTCGCAATTTACCATTTTTCTTATACACAGGGACGATGTTCGATATCCACTCGGCATATCGGCAAGCTCAAATGAACTTGGCTTCTAACAGCCTCGTGATTTCAGCCTTAATGTCAGGTAGAGCATCCTCTCTAAAACGACGTGGAGGCTGCTTGTGTGGCCGAAACCCTGGCTTGATAGGTAGCCTGTGCTCAACAACAGATTTGTCCAATCCAGGCATTTCATAATATTCCCAGGCGAAACAATCTTTGTACTCTTTCAATAATTGAACCAGCTCTTGTCTGAATTCTGGGTCTAAATTGGCGGCAATAAACGTCGGCCTTGGTCTGTCACCGGGTCCAACATCCACTTCTTCGAGCTTGTCGGCCGACGTGAATCCTTGCCCCAACTTACCCTCTGTGCCGTCAATCGGATTCTCCATTTAATAAAAAGACTCAGAGCCGATTGCCCTGATCGGCTGTTGACTCTCATTACTGACCTTGATGGAGCCTCCTTCCCAAGTCTTGCCAGAGAAATAGTCATGATCCCCAGCTTCCCAGTATGTGGCATCTGCCGTCGCCACGCTGACCGAGTCATCGGCCGGGATCACTTCGACCTCATCGCCATGCCACTAAATGAGGCACTGATGCATGGTCGATGGCACGCAGTAGTTGGCATGAATCCAGTCACGTTCGAGTAGCAAGCTGTAGGCACCCTTACTGTCGATCACGAAAAAGGTGGTAAGCAGTGTCTTCTTCTCCACTGTTAGCTCGACGTTGATTGCCCCCCGAGTATTGGAAGAATTGCCCCCGAAATCCTTGAGCATCAGATCAGTTTCTATTAGATCATCGGGACCCTTGCCTAACTTGCGGAATGTAGTGTAGGGCATGAGATTGACAGTGGCACCACCGTCCACCAACATCTTCGTCATGGGCATGCCGTCGACATAACCTTTGAGATAGAGGGCCTTCAAATGTCGATTCTTGGCTGGCTTATCAAAAGTAGCTTGCTGTGCGAGCACTAACTTGGCCACTCCGTCTTCTGATCCCGAATCATCTGAGTCGGACTCGGTATCATACTTCTTGGCTCTGAACTCTGCAGGCAGCACGAACACCATCTGTGCATCGGCTACAGCCTTTCCATTATTTTGTGGAGGCTTCTCGCGCCATACCTGTTTGGCACGTCCCTCAGCTTGGAGCTCTCTGTTTCTGAGCCACTGCACCTGGCGCCTTTGGCTCCTAGTTAGATCCCCTGGGCACCACTGATTCTCTTGCCAAACCGACTGTCGGCGTTCAACTACCGCTTCATCAAGCCGATCGTGCGAGTCCCTTTTTTCACGCCGATCCCGCGGGCTGTGGGGGCTCCCCAGCCTCTGATGCATAGACCGGCGGTTGACCTGGGACTGCCTGTACTCTTAGTACTGATCGCTGCATTCTGGGCAGTTGCGCAGCATTGGCAGTCTCAGGCCTTCATTCCAACAATGTCGGAAGAATGGGCAATGCCAATGATCCTCCTCACCTCCCCGGTGGCGGGTCATTTCTTCATGATAGCGCGCCTCTTCTTCTTCGCGGAGCCACCTGCGGTACTCCTCTTCTTCGCGCTGCAGCCGCCTCTGATGATCTTTCTCTTTCTGTCGCCGCCACTTGTTCAGAAGGTGCTGGTGTGTGGGCCTCCTGCTTTTGGTGCCACTAGATTCTCCCTGCTCTGGCTGCCTCTGATTCTGTTCTCTCCTTCCTTTGATCAGCGCTAGCTCCTCAGCTGTGATTTGTGCATCGGTATCAACTGAGGAGTTCTTCCTGGCCCGTTCGGAGGTTAATACCTTTACTTTAGTCAGAGGATTCGCGATCTGGACCATGTTCTGCCCTTTCGGGAATGGGAATTTGTCGATCTTCATCTTCCCCTTGGGAGGAGCCTCAAATTTCAACAAACCGCGCCTAATAGCATTCTGGATTGCTGCTTTGAAATTGCGGCAATTGTTTGTAGAGTGTGAGGTGAGGCCGTGGTACTAGCAGAACGGTTTTCCCTGCAAATCTTCAGGAGATGGCTTGACGTAATCAGCTGGGAAGGTGATGTGGCCTGCACTGACTAATAGGTCGAAGAGTTTGTCCAGCTTGCGCGTGTCAAAGTCGTATTGATCTTCCGCGCTCCAACCCTTCGGTACGGCCATGGGCTTTGTTCCCATTTAAGCTCAACAGCAGCCACTTTTTCATTCTCTCCATCCTCTGAGTCGGAATCACAGACGTAGGCCTGCTTGTATTTTGATTCCTTCTTGAAACTCTGGGCATGTTGTTCTAATGCGGCCACCCTCTGCATCACCTCGCTGATGCTATTGAAGTTGGTGCCCACAAGCTTCTCTTGAACGTGTGGGAGCAACCCACTGACCACTATCTTGGCGAGCTGCTTATCGTTCAGGTTCAAAGAGTAACACATGTTCCTGGTCTCCGTGAACCGCTTGATGAAAGCCGATCCAAGTTCATTCGGCTTTTGGCGCATGTTGGTGAGATCTGTGATGTCTTTCTCCCCAGTGCCAGAGAAGAAGTAATTATGGAATTTAGTCTCTAGATCTTCCTAGCCTTGAATCGAGCCAGGCTCCATAGATGCAAACCAGCTAAACGCCGGCCCTGTCAGTGATAGCGGAAAGAGCCGGACCCTGTGAGCTACCTCATATGAAGCTTCGCCGACCTGGGTCAGGTAACGGCTGATGTGTTCCATGGTGGTGATGTCGTCCTGCCCACTGAACTTGGAGAAGTCGGGCAAGCGATACCTGGGCGGTAATGTCACTCGGTCGTACCACTCGGGGTAAGGACGTCTATACTTGATTCCAGTCCCGGTCTTTGGCTGCAAACCGAACATATCACGGAGCATGGCACTCATCTGCTCCAGCAGCTGATTGTTGGGCGTCTGGGCGTACCCCGGATGCGGCACTGCCTGAAGGTCTTGATATGTAATCCCCTCATGGTATCCAGGAGTTGGGTTGGCCGTGTCTGCCGTCGGCGTATTTCCAGCTGTCGGGTTCACTGCTGATAAGTTCATCGAGTTCACCGACTGTCCAATGGCCTGCATGAAAGCGGCGAGCTCCTCCGGAGTATGATCTTTGTATAATCTTGGAGAAGCTGCTATTTTTTGAGCCGAACCGGCCGCAGTGGCACCCTGCCTTGGCGTTTTCGGCTGGCCCGGCTGTTGCGGTGAGGAATTGGAGGTCCCTGCCACTGCTTTTGGATTTACATCCTCTGCGGGTATGTTGAAGTAAACCGGACCCAGAGACTCCCAATCCTGCCGTTTGAGAACAGTCTTCATGATGTTATAGAATGTTTGCAGGAAAGACTTATGGTGATGGCCGACTGCTGAATAGGCGGCCTCCCAGGTCGCTTTTTCCAGCATCTGCTTGAGGTCGGCCTTGCACTCCTCTTCAGATTTATCAGAATGGCCGTCCATGATCCATCTCGGGAATGCATTCTTCTTCACTACAGAGCCATCACACTGCTTGCTGAATGAAAGCAGGCAGGCATCAGCGAATTCCTCAACAATCTTGTTCAGCACTGCCGCGTCCTCCTCACTGAGGTATTCGACCCTGACCCTGAGGACACCGTCATCCCTGGAGGGGCCGTCCGCTGCAGCCTTTCCTTTTGCCATGGTCTTCAATGAAATGTCCCACCGAGCGTGCCAAAAAGTGTGTTGGCGCAAAAAGTGGTTCTCTAAGCCCAACACACCAGCGAAGCCGGAAACGACCCTTGAGACAATGAAGCTCTCGCAGATCCAGCTAGCTTCGGACCCAGTCTGAGAGTGTCAGTAACATCCAAGCGTGCCAGTCAATTTGACCTGCAATTGACAAGGAAAAAGATAGTAATCAGTAATCACAAGGGGGAACTAACCGGTATGTTCAGATAGTTCCAACTGTATGGCTCGAAGAGCCGATGTAATGGGAGATCGACTAGAAAGCCGATTCTGTCATGTTATGAACCTATTGTTGCGAAACATGCATTATAACTCAAGTTAACCGATTCAGACATGAATTCAATGACATATACTTGCATTAGACAGAAGTATACTACAAAAGATATAGTCACAGCAAGCTAACATGATCATAAGATGTCTCAATGTAAAACAAGAAGAAATCGGCTATTTCAGCCGATTTAGGGTATACGGGCAACATACACACCTATAAAGTAAACAATGTTTCAACTCTCCAGCTAATAGATCTAAATCACAATCTTGCAATAGTGGAGATCGAGCGGATCGAGGCAGTCATGATGAAGTTGCAACTTAGATCCGTTAACCCTTGAATCTAGACAATGTTTATTTTATTACTTGAGTGCGACCCGTATCTAATGTAGATCCAAAATACAACCGGCTGGTGCAAAACATTCTATCTTATCAATATAAAATGAATGGCAAACATAATTCGTTGAACATATAGATCTATTAGATATGAGCCGACGCATATGGATCAAGACGGGCAAATTGATGATTGCTTTAAATAATAAACAATAAACATAAGCAACATCGGTAACTTAATGAATCTAGCTAAACTGCCAAATTTAACTAAAGCCGATAACTAATCTATGTATGCAAACTGTCTTAATCTATAGCTTGTCCACCGGATGACGTTAACTAATAGATTAATCAAGCAAACAAACACGAATCGATAACTAATCCGCGCGCGAAAACCGTCCTAATCTGCATCTCGTCCACCGGATGACGGTTAACACAGATTGATCGGGTAAACCAGCGTGAATCATCCTTGACTCACTGTGCTTTCCACGTCCACCGGATGACGCCAAAGAAACAGAGCTTAGCAAGGACCCTGGTCCGCCATGCTTCCACGTCCATCGGATGACGCTAAAAAGACATAGTTTAACAGGGGGTTGACGATACTTACAAGCAAGCCTGCGTCCACCGGATGACACCCAGCCTGGATGAAGTAACTCGCCGGACTCAACTGACTCTAGGGTTTGTTTGGCCAGAGCCAAAAGTTGTGTTGTATTGACGTTGTTGTTTTTTACAATGGCTGAGGGCTTATATTTATACCCTGAGCGTAGATAGAGTCCCAGTCGAATCACATCTCATCAATAGATAAGGAAACTAACAAACTATCCTATATCTAAGGTAACTTGGAGTCACATCTTCCCTTTCATAACGGACTCCGATCGTGATCGCATCTCGGCGGTGCAGACTCTAGATGACGTCACCAATACCGACGCTGCACGCCTTTTGTCACCTTCGCCCGATAACCGATTCACCGTTCAATCGGCTATTCTCCTTCCTTCGGTATCGGCTATCGGCTTCTGGCATCGGCTATCGGCTCCCAGCCCAAAATTTGGTGTTAACAGTTATTTACATTTATGTGCTGTAGAAATTAATTAGGAAAAGCGGTTTTTAGGATTGATTAACTTGCTTTTGGCCATAATTTGAGAAATAGAAGTCCAACATATGTGACTCCAATTTTGTTAGTCTTCTAATAACATGTACTAGCTCCTAAGAATATAAAACATATAGGTTGTTTACTGTTTTATTGGTGTTTCACATTAATCTTGTTAAATAGGAAATAAAGGGTTGAATTGCTTGTTATTTTTGTAACTGGAGTTGTATTGCTCCAAATGGCGTGAAAATTTAATTGTAGACTCTCTGTATGATGTGTGATGTATGGTTAAAATTTCATGATTTATGGTGCATGTATGACTGAGTTGTTGATTTATATTCTTTGGTGCATATTAAGTAGATTTAAATACATTATAAATAATATATTGTGGTAAAAATGGAAAATGGTGTTCCACTACCTTTGTATGATATTGTGTTAGCCTAAGAATCAATAATATGGTCATGTTGTTTCAGAAAATGTTGAGTTTCATATTTAATTTGCTCTCCAATGCTTTATTGCATTATAGATTTGTTTATTTTGTAATAATTAAATTATGGAACCTGAGCATGTAAGATTTGAACCTTGGTCATAATTTGTAATCACCTATCTCTCATAAAAGTTTGGGACTCATTTGAGATGTTTACCATATAACTTAAAAAAATTAAATAATAGGCCTTTATGTACGAATTGGTGAAAGAATAGAGACAAATGAATGCATGCTTGTTTCTTGTGATGCCTTGATATTCTTTGGTCTGAGATGAATCCTATATGATCATGTTTATGATAGTTGGAGTTAATTAATTAGCTTATATATGTGTGTCATTGATTTCAAAGCAAACAAACAACTTAATTATATTCCTGCTAAAAAAGGGCTGCAGGAGCAGTCCCTGTTGTTGTGATGTTTTACACATGAAAATGATGTTGCATGTAAATATGTTCTATACAAAAGTTTTAGCTAACTTCATTGTATAGCTTGTCCTAAAGTTTCATGGTCATAGGCCTGATAGTTTAGGATTTATGTCTTTTGGAAGTCTGCTGTCAGGTTTGGATTGTTTTCTGTCCAGATCTGATTGTTTGCCTTGTTTGCCTAAGTTAAGCTTTGAATCACACCTTGGTGATAATAAATAAGTTGTAGTAGATTTCTTTGGCTTTCTAAATTGTCTAGGATCATCACTTTTGATGGTCTATATCCGTAGTTATGATTGTTTGAAGTGTGAGGACAGAATCTGTCCAAGTCTGGAAAGAGCTGCCTTCAATGTGTTGTTTGACATTTATTTGTGTTGAATCATCTTAAGATGATAATAGAAAAGTTTTAGACAATTTCAATAGCTTTCTAGAAAGACTTATATCACCCTGGTTGGATGTGTATAGCTTGAGTTATGGTTAAATCTTGTGCTTACTGTTCTGCTGCCCACAAACTGCATATGTGAGATTAGGATTGCTTTCATGTTGCTGTGCTTGGTGTGATTGTTAGCTTATGGTTCAGTGATGGTAGATTAACCTGCCTTGTGTTACTTATTTTTATTCATACATGTGTATTGTGCATCTCATTTAGGTACGATAGATGAACACGTGAAGTGAAGGACATGATGATGGAACTAACCACAAGACGGTGTGGTGGACTAATCACGAAGGTGGAAGGACTAACCGAGTGCTTGGATGGGAAATGCTCATCGAATAAGTGTCATCTAACAAACACTAACTTAGTGTTGAACCCCAGGCAAGCCCCGGAGCATCCCTAAGCCTCCACCTATCTCTTTTTATAAATGCACCGGTCTTTATTAAATCGTATGTTTGTGCATTTAAGTATAGGAGTTGGTTTGAAACCGTTGCTGCATATCTACCTTGTCTACTATATATGTGAACCTGATACTATTACTAGACAGGTGACCGATCTTATGCTTAGCCCTGCTTAGACCGGTAGAAGTCGGGTGATTTCCTGTCATCCGCGAGTGTAGGTGGTGACTGACAAGATCCACATGGTTGGCTATATGTGTCACCATGCCACAATGAAATAATGAGAGAATCAAGGCTAGGTAGCGGGGAACTGCATGACATGGGTCATGTTGACTTCGGTGCTGCTTGCGGCCGACTAGGACTGAGGCCACCAAACATCAGTTGAGATTAAAAGACGTCGTCACATAGCTGGCCGGATAAGTCGTTCCGACCACGAAGTCGAGTATTCCTTTCTGAGCCGGGAATTGGGTGTGATAAGGCAGACATATTCTGGAGGTAGGAAGGATGTGCGGAGACACCATCTTACCAAGGGAAGGTCAGGGACCTGATGCATCCTGGAAGTGGGTTTGTCTCTGAGAATATGGGCCCCTCCAAGCCCGCGATACATTATGACTCAGAAAGATTTAACGGTGACCCAAGAAGCCAGTGGCTCGGCTGACAGGTTTTGTGATTGGCATATTTGCCAACTGGTACAATCGATTCGAATCGCCATCTCTCCTGGTTAGTGAGAAACTGAACTGATCTTCTGGTGAGGTAGAGGTTAACAACTTGAACATAATGATTATGGTGAGATGAGGTTGATATCTGTGGATATCGGAAATCATATGGTTTATTGATTGCTATAATATCAAGTGATTGTTTAGTATAGCTGCAAACCTTAGCTTAATAGCTTAACTGAAATCAAAGCTGAATCACATCTAAAACTTATAAGTTGAGGAACTATTGTAGTAATGCTTTTTATGCAAAAATGTTGCTATCCTCTGAGCTCCACCAAATAAGCCTTGCATATCCTTAAGAGACTTTTTATTTACTTCCTGTCGGGTAAGTCTAGCTGAGTACAATTGAATACTCAGGGTTTTATTCCCAATGATGCAGGAGGAATGCTTGGTTGACTAAAGAGTTACTTCTATCCTTCGGGAGAGGAAGACTAGACCTTGGGCAAGGTCATGTTATCTGTCTCATCTATGTTGCTGTGACTGGTCGGTACTTGGCACTGTATTATGAAATTAAGCTTATGTAAATTGATTTCATTTCCGCTATTGAACTTTTATGTAAAAGTTTATTTTGTACTCTGATGTATTTGAAATATGTGCGAATCTATGTATCATGTGTATTTGTACTGCTGAATTTCTGCGATCGTTGGGGTATGTATTGTGTAAAAGTTTGAAATCCTTCGAGATTTCACGGACTACTGGGTTTATATTGGCTCAAGTGTAGCTCGATAGCTGGGAAAACAGCTGTCGCTGTACTTGTGCTCGTATAAATTGGTCGGTTCTGTTACAGTAGGTGCCCTCGGTGTCGCCGGTGACCTTGCCGTCGGCGAGATATCGCTGGTCAGCGCCGGCGGCTCTCCCTCTCTCTCTGACGTGTGAGATCGGTTTGACCGGGGAGCCCACCGGTCAGTTGCTCTGGTGCGTCTCTGGTTCACTGGACCGGGTGCATGTAGCATTTAGGTCTGGTTTCGTCTTAAAGGAATTAAGAAAATGAAATTCCAGAAATTTTGGTAAACATTCTAAAATTCATATCTGGAGCTAGAAGTGTCCAAATGAGGTGAACCAAATTTTGTTAGGTTTGTATTTCTGAGCTCTATATAGGAAAAATAAGAAATATGACTTTGTGGTAACTTTTCTGTGCAGTTATAATTAATTTGTTATATGCTTGTAAACTTGATAAATGCATAACTAATTATAGGAATATGCTAAAAATATGATTCCACTTGCATTAATCTTATTTAGAGTAGTAGGATCTGGGAAAAATATGTTTACTGGTTGGTTACTGTTATTTATATGATGTCATGTGTAACATGCCTTTCATGCTATACTCTTGCTAAATTCACCATGCTTAGTGTAGATAAGTTATGGTTATGAATATTTTTTGTGAGACTTGTTTTGTGATAAAGAACCTAAGAAAAATAGGAAATCTGTTGTTTGATACTTTTCACTGTAGTAAGTATTTTCTATTGCTTAAATGGCTATCTGCTTGTCATTTTTGTGTAGCATGTTATATCTGTCCAAATGACTTGAAATTTTGCCAGTAGCCTAATATGGGAGTGTGTTATATACTGTAATTTTTCTAGGATTTTCTGTGTACAACAGATGTAAGGTCCAGTTATAAGCTAGTGCTTGTTTAATTGTTTTTAATTGAGTAATAATTGGTTAGAAGATGTTTTCATGCATTTCTGTGATGCTCTAGCTTGGTAACCTTGCTAGAAACTTTGGGGTTGATCTTGTTCATGTGTAGGGCAGCTAGATCAAATGTCTTTGTTTATATGCTTTATTCGTGGTTATTAGTTAAAAGGTGGGTGTGGTAGGGAAGTTTGATTCAAATTAATTGTTAGTGCAGGTTGTAGACCTCTTACGCAAGATGAGAAATTTTTCTATAGCTTGCTTAAGAAGGGTGAGTATGTGTTGTTGTTTAGGGAAGAAATATGCACATACTCAGTAAATGTTTGATAAAATATTTGGATGCTCACATGTTGTCTAATGCATCTCATGGCTCAAGTTGTGCATCTCTATAGTGCATTCCATGTGCATTCTCAGTTCTCATATATGCATATCATGCATACAGGATCGCCGGGAGGAGTTACACTGCTGCAATTCGATCCGCCGGAGGAAGGAGTGCCCCCGGAGATCGAGGTGCCGGAAGCTCCCGAGGCCGAGGAGGAAACTGAACTGCCGGAGTGCACTGACCATCAGCCATCTAACTTCATGAAAGGCAAGCCCCGGAGCATCCCTAAGCCTCCACCTACTTCTTTTTATATAAATGCACTGGTCTTTATTAAATCGTATGATTGTGCACTTAAGTATAGGAGTTGATTTGATACCGTTGCTGCATTTATACCTTGTCCACTATATATATATATATATATATATTTGATCCTGGTACTATTACCAGACGAGGGATGGGTTCGATCTTATGCTTAGCCATGCTTAGACCGGTAGAAGTCGAGAGATTTCCTGTCCTTCGCGAGCATAGGTGGTGACTATTGCTGATGAGGATGGATTTTACATGGTTGACTATATGTGCCACCATGCCACAATGATAAGGAGAGAATCAAGGCTAGGTAGCATGGAGCCGCATGACATGGTTGAGGTCATGCTGTCTTCGGTGCTGCTTGCGACCGACTAGGACTGAGGCCACCAGACATCAGTTGAGATTGAAGGACGTCATCACATAGCTGGCCAGATAAGTCGTTCTGACCGCGAAGCCGAGTAGTTCCTTCTGAGCCGAGAATTGGTGTGACATGGATAGACATATTCTGGAGGTAGGAAGGATGTGCGGAGACACCATTTTTCCATAGTCAGGTCAGGGACCTGCACTTCCTGTGAGTGGGTTTGTCTCCGAGAATATGGCCCCCGCCAAACTCGCGATATAATATGACTCAGAAAGCTCTAACGGTGACCCAAGAAGCCACTGATCAGGCTGACAGGGTTTGTGATTGGCATGTTCGCCAGCTGGTACAATCGATTCGAATCACCATCTCTCCTGGTTAGTTAGAAACTGAACTGATCTTCTGGTGAGGTAGAGGTTAACAACTTGAACATATTGATTATGGTGAGATGAGGTTGATATCTGTGGATATCGAAAATCATATGGTTGTATTGTTTGCTATAATATCAAGTGATTGTTTAGTATAGCTGCAAACCTTAGCTTAATAGTTTAACTGAAATCGAAGCTAAACTATATCTAAAATTTATAAGTTGAGGAACTACTATAGTAATGCTTTTTATGCAAAATGTTGCTATCCTCTGAGCTCCACCAAATAAGCCTGCATATCCTTGAGAGTCTTTTTATTTACTTCCTGTCGGGTAAGTCTAGCTGAGTACAATTGAGTACTCAGGGTTTTATTCCCATTGTTGCAGAAGGAGTGGTCTACTGTGCTTATTGCAAGAACTGCTTCACCCCTGCGGGCGAAGAAGATTAGACCTGGGGTAAGGTCGTTATCCATCTTTAGCTTTTGTAAGATGCTGTGACACGGTCAGCTGGTGGTACTCATATGTGAACTACGTGTTTCAAAACTATGTTGATTTCTGCTACTATTACATTTATGTAAAAGACTATGTTGTACTCTGATGTTTTAATTCGGTTGTGAACTTATGTATCATGTGATGGGCTGTTGCTGAATTTGTAAGATCCTTGGGGTATGTTCTGTTTAAAATGTTTGAAATCCTTCGAGATTTCCGGACTACCGGGTTTATATTGGCTCAAGTGTGACTTGATTGCTACTAAATTGGCGATCGTCATACTTGTGCTCGTATAAATTGGTCGGTTCTGTTACACAGACTTAGTTCTGATACTAGACTTACTGATTAGATGTGTTGCTAGCAGTTCTTTGCATAATTATATATGACCAATGCCTGCTCAGTTAGTTATATTCTTTTATTCTTTATTTTCCCTTTTTATCCTTGAGGTTGACCCAGATGTGTGTCCACTATTTTGAAATCATGTTTTATTTCTGTTTACTCTATGCCTACCATTGCACTCAATAAGTGATTATGTTTACACCACGCTTGATGCACATTGCCCTCCTACGGGAAATTATAAATACGACACCCTTGAATACTCACGAGTTGAAATGCTGCAATGATAGTTCTGTGCGCTTGTAGAGTAATCTTATTTCTTACTGAGCTATCGATTGGCGTACCTAAGTACCATTACTTAAGGATTGTAATTCTTGTGCACCCCATGGCGCCGTGTCACAGTTTTGCATATCGTAAGTAATGATGGTTAGGAAGGCCAATCCGGCACTTCTAACTACTATTACCAAACTGCATTACCTAGGCCGGCGCCATTAAGGGCCAAGGGTTACCTTTCTGAAGTAATGGTGGTTGGGAATATCAACTTATGTTTCTAGTATTATTATTAAGGATGGACTTATAGTCTATCTTTAGTAGTGATGCTAAGAAACGCCAACAAGCATATCTGGCGCCGTTGCCGGGGAGGGCAAAAACATCTAAGCTGGCATAAACATCGATTGCATAATAAAGCATTGGTAGATGTAGTTTAAACAGGCTAACTTCGCTGTTTTCTTCCTCTTTTTATTGGAATGAAAACAGGATAGTGTATGAGCGGTTTTGCTCTGCCGAACAATTTCACCAGTAATCCGGAAGCACTCCTAAGGAAGAAAAGGTCTCGTACCGCTTCTTCCTCTGCTACCCCATCGGCAGACAAATCGGTCACTCTCGCACCATCCGCCACTACCGCTATGGCCAAGACACTCCGTGACTACTCCACTCCCGTTGTTGCCAACGTGCCTGTTGGGCCCGCTGTCAATGTTGGAGATGGAAATTTCGAGATCCGTACGGGCCTTATTTCGATGGTGTAGGCGAGTCAGTTCTGTGGCTTGCCATGTGAGGACGCAAATGCTCACCTGCAACACTTCCTTGAGCTGTGCGACACCATTGTCATCAAGAATGTCGCACAGGACAGCATCAGACTCCGCTTGTTTCCTTTCTCCCTCACGGGGAAAGCGAAGCAATGGTTCTACCAAAACAAGGAAGCTATTAACACGTGGGACAAATGTTCCACAGTGTTCCTCGCCAAGTTCTTCCCCATGAGCAAGACCAGCGCTCTAAGGGGTAAGATTTCAAATTTCCAGCAATCTTTGCTAGAGTCCATCCCCGAAGCTTGGGAAAGGCTTCAGAAATACATCCGAGCCTGTCCTTATCATGGAATGGAAGACTGGCTCATCCTCCAAAACTTCTATGAAGGCCTCACGGCTATGTCAAAAGGGCACGTAGATGCCGTAGCTGGAGGTGCATTCCTTTCCCTCACCATCACGGATGCAACTGCACTCATTGAGAAGATGGTGGCCAACCAGAGTTGGGGAGAAGGAAGAAAAACACAAAAAGGCACGCATACCGTGAAGGAGACGGACTTGCTAGCTGCAAAAATAGACTTGCTAATGCAGAAGCTAGACGATCGTACCACCAACCCTACCGTGAGTACCGTCCAGGCCATGGACTCACACATGACATGTGAAGTCTGTGGGAACGTTGGCCACTCGGGGAACAACTGCCCCGAAACCCAAGAAGAAACTTCATATGTCAATAATGGGTTTCGCCAACCTCAACAAGGTAATAACGGGTGGACAACCAACACCGCCCGCAAGGTAATAATTTTAATTCAAATTACAATTCAAACCAACCTTCCTTAAAAGACCTCGTGTTAGGACAAGCTAAGATCAATGAGAATCTGACCAAAAAGCTGCCTTTCAATGATAAAATGTTTGAAAATATAAATGCAAAGCTTGAAACTCTGTCATCTTCTGTTCAAAATCAAGCAAGTTTCAACAAAATGGTAGAAACCCAAATAGCTCAAATAGCTGCTTCTATCCCTGTCAACAATACGGGAAAAATCCCGGGCAACTCGAGGCTTTTCCCGAGTTTGTTCATGCAGCTACAGAGCAATAAAGGAAGAAGAGTCTTGCCAACGGACTGTAAACGTTGAGCCCTTGCCGAAGGTCATCGGCAGTTATCCAAAAATAAATAAATAAATAAATATCTGAAGGGGCCCATACCATCATTCAAGCTTGGGGGAGGTGTCCCCACTCGGGTATTGTATCTTATCCTTTTAAAAATATATATATAAAATAAATAAATATATACATATTTATATAATAAATAGATATATTTCATAAAATTGTTTCTTTGCATTTGAAAAGAGTCTCCCTCTTTCTAGTTTTATAAAACTCTAAATTCTAGCCCAAAATAAATTTTCCTCTAAAAATTTTATAAAAATCATTTTCTGAAAGTTTAGCTTTTTTTATGTCCAAATCTTATTTTTAAAATAATTTTTGAAAACCAAAAAGTTTCAAATAAATTTGTGGAAAATCAAAATCTGGAGCAAAGTTTCGAATGGGTGTCATTCGTGACCGGCTACCTCTTGGGGGTAGCCGTTGGAGGGCGCTGCAAAAAGACGGGACAATCAGGGGACCGGCCGGTCCCAGGGGCGACCTCCCCTTGCCCAACGGCTCTGCAGCGCAGCCTTTTGCCAACGGCTACTAGCCGTTGCAAGGAGCGCTCCCCCGCCTGCGATCAAGTCTATAAATACCAGGATCTTGGGTGGAACTCCCCACCCCTCTCACACTCACATTTTTTCACTCCCTCCATCACTCTATTGCTCCACCACTCTCCAAATACTTTCCACAAAGTTCAAGTGCAAGAAAATTCTGCAAGAACCTCTTGCATTTTCACCACAAAGCAAGCTCTCGTGCTAAGCTCACTCACCATGAGTGGGATCGGAGGTTGGATTTCCGGCATGTTCCGGAAAGGCTGTCGCTTGCGTGGGGAGTCTAGCCAAGGCCCCCCGCAAGTGAGGAGAGCCCGCTGCATGAAGAAGAGGAGGCCCCAAGAGGCCATGCCATTGACGAGGCTGACTCCCCCTTCATTGACTTGGAGAGCGAGCGGGAAATGCAAGCATACAACCTCCTCAAGGAACGCGAGTTCCTGCATACACCGGCCTTCGACCCACACTTTCTCCAGCAGACAGGTATGGACGTCGAATTTAATACCATTTTCGAAAATGTTGGATGGAGCTGAGTTGCCCCTGTGCACGAACTTGGATCTCGTCTTTTGACCATCCAAGTCTTGGGCACTCTATAAATTGTCGATTATGGTATTACTTTCCGCTTCTTTGGAAAGGAGCATAGTCTTTATTGGAAGGATTTTGCTAACCACTTAGGCTTTCATGAGCGATGCTCTGTTGACTTGGGTTTTTCTTTCTCGGGTTATCATCGTCATACTTTTTGGCACTTGATAATTGGACAAAATATGACTGGAAAATTCCAACCTAATATCAACAACATCCATCATCCTACTTTGAGGTTTATGCTTAAGTGGATTGCTAATTCTTTCTTTCCTAGAGAGGACATGCATCATGCTTATGATATTGAGTTTAAGTTGCTTTATACCGTGCTTAAAAAGATTAAAGTCGCTCCTGTCTATGATATTGTTAAGCATTGGTTGAATTCTTTTAAAACTTCTACACCTATCATGTGCACTTCACTCATCACTCGTCTTGCCACTAGTATTGATCCTCATGGTGCTAATACTATTGTTTATCTCTCCACTCCTCGCATTATGCTCAATGAGTTCTATTTCGTACAAGCCCACACTTTAAAACGTGACGAATCGGGACAGAATTTGGTATTTTATTTTTCGGGATATATAAAAGAGATACCGTTACCTAACCCGGATCTCGCTTTATATAAATCCCCCATCTCTCACCTTCGACCTTGTTGAGAAGGAAGAAGCACGCAGGAGTTCTGTTCCCCGCAGGAGATCACGAAGGAGAGGAGTACAGGAGGAGTCTGCACCATCCGTACAGCCTACACCACCAGCCATGCCCACCATGACACCAGAGATGGGATGGTCTCCTGTCATGTCTACACCCGGGTTCACCCCTGGGTATGGATATGGTATGGGACACATTCCTCACCCTCACAGGGCTGGAGGGTCAGGATGGCAGCACTCACACGAGGCAGGAGGATCAAGGCAGCACAAGCATGTGCACTCCTTAGATTCTGAAGGCATGCCACCTCCACTTCACCCATAGCCGGTCACACTAGAGATTCTCAACGCACGCATGGGAGGACTAGAGCTGCAAAACAGGCAGATCCAAGGTACGCTCAACGCTCACATCCAGACTGCCACTCAATGGCATGAGCAGTACCAGCAGCACTTCGTGAACCTCGATGATGCAAACCGGCGGTGGCACGAGGCACAGATGGCCTACCTTCGGTCTATGGGACAATTCCCGGGACCTAGGCCTTGAACTAGCTTGTGGGAGGAGACCCCACAGAGGTAACATGTATCTTTAAAATTCTTGCACTTTATTTCTCGCATTTTAAAATTCCGTAATTTTATTTTCTTATTAAAAAAATAAATATAATAAATAATAATAATATTTCACTCCCATATGTACTAATATATGTTAGTTTCTCTTCTGTTGAAATGATGAATAGTTGCTCTGTCTATAATTCATTTGTGCCTAAGTTATAACTTAGTATTCCTCAAGATTTAAGTTTGTTGGCTAAAAATGTCTCATTCTGAGAACTTGAAATCTTGTGGGGTTTCAATTGCAAGATCCTTTTCTAAGTTGTTGCAAGATATGAGATGGTACAAATAGATTTTGCTATGACTTTGTTCTAAAAGAAACTTGGCATCCGGAGTTTTCTTTTTAAAAATTCAAAATTCAAACCCCAATGATTATGAAATACAAGCAAGGGCATATGACATGCTCTACTTTTGCAAAAACTTTAGTCATATGCTGCTTGCGGAACTTTGAGTCGAGTCAAAAAGCTAATACATAGTGAGATTATAGTCATGCACCCATGATTGAGATTCACGTACACCCACCAAATAAAGCCGAGTCTCACCCTGAGAGTTGTGCACAACCTGCACCCTTCCATCCACCAAAAAAATACACCAACTCTTACCTTGAGAGTTGCGCCCTCTGTTTTTACCAAATAAAAATGACCGACCCTCACTATGAGAGTCACGCATTCTTCATACAAAATTTTTACTCCTTGCATTCGCCATCATGACATCTCTCCATCCATAAGTTTCCATACATCAATAAAAAGATATGGGCTATGTAAAAAAAAGAAGAAGAAGAAGAAAAGAAAAAAGAGAAAACCAAGGGGCATGAGAAAACAAACAGAAATGAAAATCCAAATACCCGTTCAAAAAAAAGAGGATGATCTTTCTATAGCCCATATCTCTCCAAAAGACTTTGTTCCATCCAATAAAAGAGAGTCATGATGCATGGAGTGCCAAAAAAAAATTATAGATAGGTTTCCACCATACTTATATTCCACACACTTGCACATCTCAATCAAAGCGTATGACTTGTATCTCCTTATGGTCTGGTCTTTGACTCAGCAATACAGGTGATGTAAGTATGCCCACATACCTACCTAAAAACTCTACTCTCAGGCTTAGTGGTAGGATTTAAAGGCAACACTACAATGCCTTTAGTGAGGTAATCACATACATTGAGCGATTAAGAGAATCATTTGATTAAGAGAATCATAAAACCTCCGGATAGAAGGTCTATCAAAGAATGAATGATTGGTGAATCTGTTATAACGATTCTGTCTTGCAACCGCTCAAGAAATTGGAGAAACTACAGGTCCCATGAGAAATCAAGGTAAAGAATGGATAGAATGCCAACCTATTTAAATTACGAATGAATACTTTGTTATAGGCTTGGCACTTATGAATTATATCAGCATCATAGCAACTCCTGATCAACAACCATACTTAGCTATTTGCTCGGGACGAGCAAAGGTTAATGTGACAGAACCGCCTAAATCACATGGCCCATAGACACCTGTCATTGTCACTCATGACCTCTGACAGCGGGTCCGCGTCCCAAATGATCTAGAAGGTTCTGCCGGGCTACATTAGCGCCCGATTTTCTCCAACAGGATCCCATTGCAAAGTCATTACAGAATTACAACATTTCATAATAAATTACATCAGAGTGAAAATGCGGAAAGATTATAAGGTACTTAGATTACAAACCGTTTGTCCAAATACGATTGAAGTGCGAATATTACAGACCATAAATAAGATAAGTAGCAGTAGAATGACGATACAACATTATTAAGTATTTAACGATAAGAACCCTGCCCACGGGTTCGACATTACTCCTCCTCACATCCCTCCTGTACCACTGTTACACAGCAAGGGGCGAAACAAACCTCCGGCTGCTGCGTCCCTGCAACATGGGGTTAACAAACCCTGAGTACTGGGGTACTCCGCAAGACTTACCCGACTAAGAAAAAGGATTGAGACTCAGGAATGCAGGCTGTGGGGAGTCAAGGTAAGGCTGGAGCAAGAGTCAAGAGTTTTGCAGAAAAGCATTACTATCTTATTTCAATATTTTAACTCAGTCTTATTTTAATCATATCCATAATTCCAAATTCCTTTTCATATATCATTGTACCTTCAAAATTCTTACTCATTCTCAAAAACACCTAGTTTCGAACCACTTTTCAATTGTAGGTCAAAGGATCAAGTCTCCATATCCGAGGAGCAACGACGATTCAAATCGATTAGTGCCCAGCTGGGGATCCCTATCCACACTGTATATGTAGCACTTAAGCTTGCATATACCAACTCCGGCTACCACGATTTTTCTACCCCTGAACCGGTCCTGCGCCACCCGTGAACACAGTACTCCTCTCCTCTCCAGGCACGCCGGCCATGAGGGTACACGCTGCTCTCGCCATCTCTCCACTCCCAGTGCGTGGTTGTCGGTTCAAGTAGTAGAGCCACCGGAGTCAGAGCTTTCCGTAGTATGTGGCTAGTTGCAAAGTCTCGATCACAGCAGGCCTACAACGAACGGTCCCTAATTCTTTTTCCGCCGGCGACATTGCATTGGGACTCTAACCCAAACACAAGTGTCCCAACGGTTTTCAAATCCCTCTTTCCGCCGATGGTCAAGCATTGGGACTCTAACCCAAATTCACAACCAACGAACGGAAAACCCCTTTCCGACGGATACGGTGCATCGAGGCTGCTACCCAAGTACACAATTTCCGAACGGACTCATACCCCTTTTTCCTTTTCTCATGATTCATAATTGTCACATTCCCATGGGTCAAAATAGCCTTTTTACGCAAATCTAAATTGATTAAGCAGGACTAAGCATTTTTGAACATTTTTATTTTTAAACAGGTTTCCAGGATATTATGTATCAAGGCAGGTAATGCATCAATATAGGAGACAAACAACTCCTAACAACCTAATGCAATAATAGACTCAAGTGATAAATAATTTTATAAAACACAAGGCGGGGCTGAATGCACCGGGGCTTGCCTTGAATCGTGTACAGCGTCGGGTCGGGATCAGTCCCGCAGATGTCAAACCCTTGGATGACTTCTGGAGTGGCCTCCTCAGTAGTAGTCTCGACCTGGACCTCCTCGGGAACGGGCACTACACGTATGCAATGATGTATGCTTAGCATGGCATGAGGGCAACAAATGAAATGCTTGAAAGTAAACCATTAATACCTTGAGTACAACTTTCCTTCACGGTAAAGTTGTAAACAATTTACGGAAGGTAAAAACAATGTTTCCTACTTTTGTTTTATTGACCATTTTAACGGTCACAGAAAGCCGCTACACAGCTTTACTACAACTAACAAGCGACCCTAATACGTCTGTCAAGGATCACTATGGAGAAAGACCCTTGAAACCAATCAATCCAAAATCATGCCAAACAACAGGGATTATTTGTTTAGATTAATTCTACTAATCAAATACCCCACAACTATTAAACAAGTGTCCTAACAGTTTCCAAATGAGCTCAAACTTAGCTAACAGCTAGATCTTACTCTAAAATAGTACCACATAAATTTTCATGATTTTTGGATAATTCTGGAATTTATTAAAATTGCTCAAAGTTACATTTACTAATTAATATGCTGATTTTTAGTTCCCACAGACAATGTCCAAACCCTATATCTAATATTTTTATAAAATACTACATGCTCCAGAGAGTATCCAAAATTATTTTCATGATTTTTAGATCAACATAAATAATATTACAAAATTAACAAACACAGGAACTATTCATAGTAATTTAAAATAGAAATCCAATTGAAATTCCTCGGGAAAATGGAAAACTACTTTTGGCCCGGGACGGCCCACGTCAGGCAGGCCGGCCCACACGGCCGCTCCCGCACCGGCCCGCGCCCTAGGCGCCATGGCGAGGCACTGACAGGCGGCCCCCGCCTGTCAGTTCCTCCCCCTACCTCCCGCCGCGACCCGACACGCGCGCGCACGCGACGAGCGACCGCGGGCCTCGCCGCCGGCGACCCTAGCGGCGAGCCCAACCATGCCCGACCACTCCCCAGTACCACGCGGACTACCCAGTACCGTAAGCCCAAACACCGGCACCTCCGACGAGTGCAGACTCGCCCATGGCGGTCGCGGCGACACGGCCACCCTGGTCCGGCCGCGAGAATGCGGTAGAAGTGACTAAAAAGGCCGGGGGAAGATCAGGAGCTCACCACAACTCTATTCCGATGGCTGGTCGAGGCCGAGATGGAGCGGAGCAGCGAGCAAGACGACGGCGGCGGCGTGCAACGGCTCGGCCTCCACGGCGAAGTCGCGTTCCGGTGATTCTAGGGGACAAAATGGAACGCCGCTACGAGCATGAGCTAAGGTATGACTCATAGAGTCGCAAACGGGAAGTCTAAGGTAGAGAGGCTCACCACAGTGAGCTCGACGCGAGAGAGGTGGCTGCGGCGGTGCTCCGCCGGGCCCGAAGATGACGGCGAGCGTTCCGGGACCCTCGACGCACGGAAGCCGAACCACAGAGGCACAAGTCGTGTTCAAGAACCCAGTGAGGCTAGAGACGAGTGGAATTTGGGTGAGGAGGTCGGAGTGCGGCCGATTTTTGGCTCGAAGCCGAGGCGGGTGCGGCGGTGGTCGGGAAAGGATGAGGGCACGGGGGGGGATGTCGTCGCCCTTTAAGCCGACCAGAGGGAGGGACAGAAGCGGCATAGGGCGGCGCGCGATCTCCAGCACGGGAAACGGCCCCGGGGACACGATCCCGGCCGGCACGGACGGTGGCGCGCGCGCGCGACACGGCGGCGGCCGCGACTGTGCGCGAACAGAGAACAGGGGCGGAGTACTGTAGCTCTTGTGAATGCCATTCAACCGGTTTTTGACCAATACCGCCAGATTTTGTATAACAACATGAAAAGGTGTAAACACCAAAGTTGTAGAGTTCCAAATTCTGAACAACTTTGATTAAGGGATCAACTCCAAATTTTGAATAATTTAGAAACTATTCAAAAGGGGGTAAAAGAGGGTTTTGAATTTCAAACTAAAATTTTAAAATTACTTTTAAATTTATTTAACAACTTGAAAAATTGTCAAAATAGAAGTTGTCCTACTTGAGGAGCTTTACAACTTTCATTAAATGAGTTTGGTCAGATTCTCAATAGTTTTTAAATTGGCATTTCAAATTTGAATTTCAAAGTGGTAATTAGGGTTTAATTTGAATTTCTATTAAAGAACTTCAAAAACACCCAAAATAAAAGTTGTTCTATATAAAAAGATCTACAACTTCTATTAAGGGACCATCACTAAATTCCAAATTGATTTTGGTTTAGGGTTTCAGGGTCCGATTAGGGCTTAAATTCAAATCTTTCTTTTGATTGTTTTTAATTACAAAATCAAGGATTTATTTGTAATATCCATAACATTAATGAATAAGCTACTCTAAAGACCCTAATCACACTCATATGCAGATGCTCAAAAATAAATATGATGACATGGCAAAATTAATTAGCCGTAATACCCCGGGGTATTACAGTTAAGCTTGGGGGTCTTGTTGGCGGTCCTTATGGATCACTTTTATGCCGCCAATTTAGACTAAAAAGAAGAAAGAGAAACATATTCTAGCTCATATGCCTTTACTACTAACAAGTTCCACTTGTACCCCTAGTATTCATGTTCTGCATGTCTAATGCTGTAACAAGTGGAAATGCACAACATCATGGAAGAAGCGCAAAAGCAAACGACGTATTCCGCAAATGCGCAAACCAAGAAAAATAAGAAAGCCCACCTCAAAAAGCTCAATTGGATCCATCCGTAACGACGGGAGAGGCCCAGGCCCAGATAGCAACCGACCACCAGAAGGCGGTGGCCAGCGGGCCTAGCTAGGGGTGCGACCGCCCCCAGGACCGGCTGCCCCCCTGGTAGGGCCTCCCGGGCCCAGTCTTTGGTGGCGGTGCTCTAGGCGGTTTCCCAAGGATGGTTTCAGCTCCTTCCAAACCTGGAGCGCCCAAACCATCCTATCTTAGCTATAAATAGATGGTGCTCCACCCCTTCAGAAACACACATCATTTTGGAGTCATATACCTCACACCTCTCACTTGTATCTTTAGAGTAGTACTAGTAGTTTGTGAGCAAGGCAAGAGCTATCAAGGAGAGCTTGTCTCCTTGGAAGAAAAGGATCATCTTGGTATGAATACAATTCGGTCTTCTTTCATAAGCAAGTTCTGTTCTTATTTATATGATCATGCATATGAACTAGAGCAAAGTTATGATCTTGTTATGAGCATAATATATGAACTAGAATATAGTTTATGTGTCATGTTCTTGACTTGTTCATCATCGTTCTTCATTGTTCATCGAATTAGTATGAATAGAGGAAGAACTAGGAATGAGGTGATGGTTCATCGTGCCTTCTTGGTTGCTCTTAACCTAGCCTGTCAATCCGAAGGGTTGGGGTCCGCGGAGGTTAGGAGTTGTTTCCAAGTACGTGAGCATGGTGCTCAGGTATGCGGAGATCGGCGAATATGTCGGTATCCCACGGGCAGAGGGGTAGGTGGGCAAGTGGTGACAGCCCTGTCCATCCCTAGCACTCCCCCACGTTTGGATATTGAAGTAGGAGTTCGTAAAGTCTCTATCGGCTGGCAGACCAGCTGCGGGGATCTCCCTATCACCCCAGACTTAGTCCTGATACTAGACTTACTGATTAGATGTGTTACTAGCAGTTCTTTGCATAATTATATATGACCAATGCCTGCTCAGTTAGTTATATTCTTTTATTCTATATTTCCCTTTTTATCCTTGAGGTTGACCCAGATGTGTGTCCACTATTTTGAAATCATGTTTTATTCCTGTTTACTCTATGCCTACCATTGCACTCAATAAGTGATCATGTTTACACCACGCTTGATGCACATTGCCCTCCTACGGGAAATTATAAATACGACACCCTTGAATACTCACGGGTTGAAATGCTACAATGATAGTTCTGTGCACTTGCAGAGTAATCTTATTTCTTGCTGAGCTATCGATTGGTGTACCAAAGTACCATTACTTAAAGATTGTAATTCTTGTGCACCCCACGGCGCCGCGTCACAGTTTTGCATATCGTTAGTAATGACGTTTACGAAGGCCAATCCGGCACTTCTAACTGCTATTACCAGACTGCATTACCTAGGTGAAAGACCCTAGTTTGGTTTTGGTAATTGATGAAACCTAGTTACTAATCTAAATGCTAAGTATGTGTAGCCAAGAGTAGATTAGTGATAAGGAGGAAGATAACATGAGCTAAAGTGAAGATCAAGATGAAATGATCAAGGAGAAAGAACAGGATTTAAAGAAGGAAAGCTAGAGGCTAAGGTATATCCAAATAGGGATTTTCTTTTAGTGAACAAGACTCCAAGTGGGTGTGATCACATTTAGGATAGATAGCCGACTATCAAGGGGAGAACTAAGCTATTGGATTACTTTCAAGTGCTCTAGGTTGCATCTCATGTGCATTGATCTAACCAACCTAGAGAATCTCTTTGAAAACCCTTGAAAAATGTTTGCAAAATGCTAACACACTGTGCACAAGTGTTGGAGACCTTGAGTGTTAGCACATAGAAGCAAGGGGTGAGAAATAGACTTGAAATTAGCTGAAAAAGGAGCGTCGGACTGTGTGGAAGGGCAGCGTCAGACCATTGAGTAGAGTCCGACGCCTAACCCTAGTTCTGGCCAATAGCGAGCGTCGGACCATTGCCCACTTGAGTCCGACGGTAGCGAGCGGTGTCGGCGTGACGCGTGGCGTTTGGGAGAGCGTCGGACTGGAGTCCGACGGTTTTGAGCGAGTTGAAACCTCTCTGGAAGTGTCGGATGCTGAGTTTCTTTAGTCCGACGGTGCTCGCGCGATCGTCCGATGGTATGCGCACAGTAAACTGAGAGAGCGTCAGACGCAAGTGTTTAGTCCGACGCCCTCAGTCCGACGGTTTGAAAAAGCACGCGATGAGGTATCCATTGCGATCGGATGAACGTCGTTGAATTCAGCTGACACGTGGCGAGATCATGAGCGTCGGACGCTATCGGTTAGTCCAACGGACTCAGTTCGACGGTCCTGTCCGACGATGTAAAAACGTGGTTAACGGCTGTTTTAAGTGGGGCAACAGCTAGATTTGCACTTGGGGGTATTTATACTCCCTCCCTGGTCACTTGGTGACACTCTTGCACATTTGGATCGTTGTCATACACTTTGTTGCATTCTAGCCTCCCACTCTCTCACTAATTCATCATCTTGATCATCCTTAGTGAGATTGAGTGAACCTCAAGTGCATCTTTGCTTGTGATTTGCATTCTAGAGCACTTGAGAGCAAGGCTTGGTTCAGTTCTTATTCTCTTGGGACATTGCCGTGTCCCTAGACGGCTTGGAGGAGAAGAACGTGTGGAGGAGCTTGGTGATTGTGCTTGCCCACACCCGGCGATTGTGAGGGGTTCTTGTGCCTTCCCCAAGCGGGGTGCTCAAAGGTAACTCCACTGGATTGCTCCTGTCTTTGAGTTACTTCCTCCGTGGTAGGTTCTTGTGGCGCCTAGTGTAGGCTCAGTGTGTAATACCGATTAGCCACCGAACCACCGGTTGAAGTCGACACAACGAGGACGTAGCGTGCCGGCAAGCACGTGAACCTCGGGGATAAATCTTGGTGTTCACATTGCTTTCCTCACCTTTGAGTGTGTGTCTTATTGTTTATCCCGGTGATTGGCTTCATCTCAAGGCAACGGTATAATCATCAATCATCCACTTTCTTATCCTTGTGCTAAGTAGCTTGTTCTCTTGTCTTGAGTAGTTGTGTTGTCGTTTAGCTTTTGCTAGCTTGCTTGTGTGGCTTAGAACTAAGGATTGACTAGAATTGTGTAGGTGGCTTGCCTAGGTTAGTAGTTGCTCTAGCATTGCAAATTTCGCCATATTTGTTTCTAACCTCTTGGCCTAAGTGCTTTGTAGAAATTTTATTAGGCTATTCACCCCCCGTCTAGCCATACTAGGACCTTTCAAGTGGTATCGGAGCCATGGTCATCGTTTAGTCAAGGCTTAACATCCTTCGGTGCATTGAAATGGCTCATATCATGTTCAATCATGTTGGGGGCAAACCACCTCACTTTGATGGCACAAGCTCATTTGATTATTGGAAGAGAAAAATGAGGATGTATCTTGGCTCAATTCATGAGAAGGTGTGGGAGGTCACCAAGAAGGAATACATTGTGCTTGATCCCGCAAGCCCCACACCTAGAGAGCAAGAGAACAACCAATGTAACACAATGGCTCTCAACACCATTTACAATAGTATTGACTCAAAGGTGTTCGAGCAAATCAAGGATTTGGATAGAGCAAGTGAAGTATGGGTAAGATTAGAGCAAACCTATGAGGGCACTTCAACGGTAAAGAGTGCCAAGTTGTACATGCTCAAGGACAAGCTCTCAAACTTCAAGATGGATGATGGAGAGAGCATTCCAGAAATGTTCTATAGGCTTCAAGTGATTGTCAATGATCTCAAGGCCTTGGGTGAGAAAATAAGTGATGAGGACTTCTCTCACAAGTTTCTCATGTGCTTGTCCAAGGGGTTCAAGACCTTGAGAACTATCATCTTCCGAGGCGGCTTGAAGGGTGTCACTCCAAATGAGGTTCTTGGTGATGTGATGACCGAGGATCAATACAATGAGAAGAGTGATAGTGAAGAAGTGAAGAAGGAGGATGACAAGAGCAAGAAGACCGTGGCATTAAAGTCCACCACCTTTTCTTCCAAGAACAAAGGCAAGGGCAAGAAAGTACAATCTAGTGATGATGATGCATCTAGCCTTGATAGTGATGATGAGGCATTAGCTCTCTTTGTGCGCAAGTTTGGAAGATTCATGAAGAAGAAGGGCTATGGTGCTAGAAAGAGAAGAGATAACTTCAAAGGCAAGAATGTAGTAAGGAAGTGATATAATTGCAAGAGCACGGATCATCTTGTGGTGGATTGTCCTAATGCTAGTGATGATGAAGATGACTACAAGAAGAAAGGCAAGAAGGACAAGAAGGACAAGGTGAAAAAGAAGGAGAAAAAGAAGTCTAACTTCTCCAAAAAGAAGGGTGGATCCTATGTGGTGACATGGGATAGTGATGCTTCCTCCGATGATGATGACTCTAGTGATGATGACGAGAGGAAGACATCAAGAAGAAGGCCATGGCTTCTATTGCTATCAACAAGAAGTCTTCATCATTTGATTCTTCATGCTTCTTGGCTAAGTCCACCAAGGTAAAATACGATGACTCAAGTGATGATGAAAAATATGATAATGATAGTGATAGTGATGATGATGAGCCTAGTGTACATGGATATGTTAGAGCAAGCTGAATATTTTATTAACTCTAAGTCTAAGAAGTGCAAAGAATTGTCCAAGAAATTAAAAACTCTTGAACAATCCTTTGATGAGTTAAGTGCTTCTCATGAGTGTCTAAAGGAAGACCATGAGGATCTCAAACTAGCTCACACCAAGCTTGAGGAAGCTCACTCCTCACTCTTAGAGCTAAACAAGGTAGAGGATGTTGCTATAACATGTGATGTGGGTGTAACTTGTGATCCAATGAATGAATCAACTAATGAAACACTTGTTGCAACCACACCTAATAACACTAGTTCTTCATCATCATCCACTTCTACTTCTACCTTCACTACTAGTGTTGATCCAACACTAAAAGTTGAAAAATGAGAAATTGAAGAAGGAAGTGGACCAGCTAACCCGCGCATTAGGCAATGCCTATGGTGGGGATGCCCGCTTGCTACAATGCTTGAGTAGTCAAAGATATAGTAACTCTAAGAAGGGACTTGGCTATACTCGCAAGAAAGGCAAGGCGGCCTTTGTAACTCCAAAGCCTAGCTTTGTGAGGAGCAATGGTCGGTTTTGCTACAAGTGCAAGCAAGTTAGGCATATTGAGGCAAATTGCATCACTAACAACAAGAACAAGCAAATAAAATTTGCAAGTGCTAAATCTATTAGACTTGATTCTTGTTACATGCTTACCAAGGGTGAGAAAGGTGTCAAAGTCAAATACATTGGTACACCTAAAGAGAGCCCAAGGTTGAAGGCTATTTGGGTACCAAAGGCTTTGGTTGCTAACCTCCAAGGACCCAAACAAGTATGGGTACCTAAAAGACATTGATTTATTTTGTAGGTAAATTACAAAGCTGGAGGGAGGCATTGGGTTCTTGATAGTGGGTGTTCTCAACACATGACCGGTGATTCAAGAATGTTCAATCAAATCAATTCTAGTGGTAATGAGTATGATAGTATCACATTTGGGGATAATAGCAAAGGCAAGGTCAAGGGTCTTGGAAAGATTGCAATATCAAATGATCTAAACATCTCAAATGTGCTATTAGTTGAGAGTTTGAATTTCAACCTATTGTCGGTGGCTCAACTTTATGATCTTGGTTTCAAATGCATCTTTGGTGTTGATGATGTGGAAATCATTAGTGTGGATGGATCAAATTTGATATTCAAGGGATTTAGATATGAGAATCTCTATCTAGTGGACTTTGGTGCTAGAGAATCACAATTGTCAACATGCTTACTCTCTAAGTCAAGCATGGGTTGGTTATGGCATAGAAGGCTTGGTCATGTTGGAATGAAGCAATTGAACAAACTTGTGAAGCATGACTTGGTTAGAGGTCTTAAAGATGTTGAGTTTGAGAAGGACAAGTTATGTAGTGCATGTCAAGCCGGAAAACAAGTAGGCAACACTCATCATAAGAAGAGCATGATGAGCACATGCAAACCATTTGAGTTATTGCACATGGACTTGTTTGGACCAACTACATATACAAGCATTGGCGGCAACAAGTATGGTTTGGTGATAGTGGATGACTTCTCAAGATATACATGGGTATTCTTCATGTTTGACAAAAGTGATGTTTATGGTATCTTCAAATCTTTTGTCAAGAGAAGTTGCAATGAATTTGAAACAACCATCAAGAGGGTGAGAAGTGATAATGGTAGTGAGTTCAAGAACACAAGAGTTGATGAGCTATGTGATGACTTAGGAATCAAATATCAATTCTCAGCTAAGTACATACCTCAATCAAATGGCCTAGTTGAAAGAAAGAATAGGACTCTCATTGATATGGCAAGATCTATGCTTAGTGAGTATAATGTAAGTCAATCTTTTTGGGCCGAAGCAATCAACACGGCATGTTACTATTCCAATAGACTCTATTGCCATCCTATATTGGAGAAGACTCCATATGAGATCTTGAATGGAAGAAAGCCAAATATTGCATATTTTTGGGTGTTTGGTTGTAAGTGCTACATATTGAAGAAAGGAGCTAGATTGAGCAAATTTGAGAAGAAATGTGATGAGGGATTCTTGCTTGGTTACTCCACCACTAGTAAAGCTTGAGGAAGTTCATGATGTTGAATTTGATGAAACCAATGGGTCTCAAGATCAAAATGAGAATCTAGATGATGTGAGTGGACCTCAATTGGCAAAGGCTATGCAAGAAATGGACATTAGTGACATAAGGCCGACTCAAGTGGTTGACATAGAAGATGACAAAGATCAAGTGCAAGTTCCTTCAAATGATCAAGCTAGTGACTCTCAAGTGCAAAATCAAGATCAAGCTAGTTCTTCTCAAGCAAATCAATCAAATGCACAATCAAGCTCAAGCAATCAACCTCAAGTGCTTCAACCCACAAACATTGCAAGAGATCATCCTTTGGATCAAATTGTTGGTGATATTCAAAAGGGTGTGCAAACAAGATCAAGACTAGCATCATTTTGTGCTCACTATTCATTTGTGTCATTTGAAGAGCCGGAGAACATTGAGAAGGCATTAAAAGATAGTGATTGGGTAAATGCTATGCATGAAGAGCTCAACAATTTTAAAAGAAATGAAGTTTGGGAATTGGTAGAGTGACCAAAGAACTACAATGTTATTGGCACCAAATGGGTATTTAGAAACAAGCAAGATCAAGATGGTGTTGTAATAAGGAACAAGGCAAGATTAGTGGCACAAGGGTGCACTCAAGTAGAGGGATTGGACTTTGGTGAAATCTATGCTCCGGTTGCAAGATTGGAAGCAATAAGAATCCTTCTAGCATATGCTTGTGCTCACAACATCAAGCTCTACCAAATAGATGTCAAAAGTGTATTTCTCAATGGATCCATCAATGAGTTAGTATATGTTGAACAACCACCCGGTTTTGAAGATGAGAAGAAACCAAATCATGTGTACAAGCTAAGGAAAGCACTCTATGGTTTGAAACAAGCACCAAGGGCATGGTATGAGAGGCTAAGGAATTTTCTCCTCTCTAAAGGTTTCAAGATGGGCAAGGTTGACACCACTCTATTCACCAAGAAGGTTGATGATGACTTGATGATCATGCAAATCTATATTGATGACATTATCTTTGGATCAACTAGTCAAGCCTTGTGTGCGGAGTTTGAAAAGATTATGGCTAAAGAATTTGAGATGTCTATGATGGGTGAACTCACATACTTCCTTAGACATCAAATTAAGCAAATGAAGAATGACACATTCCTAAGTCAAGGCAAGTACACAAGAGACATGATCAAGAAGTTTGGAATGCAAGATGCAAAACCAATTAGCACTCACATGGGGACTAGTGGAAGCTTGGATGAAGATAAAAGTGGCAATATGGTTGATCAAAAGGCATATCGGTCTCTAATTGGAAGTTTGCTCTATGTCACCGCATCAAGACCGGATGTCATGTTTAGTGTGTGCATGTGTGCTAGATATCAAGCATCTCCTAGAGAGAGTCATATCAAGGCCGCAAAGAGGATATTGAGATAATTGAAGCACACTCAAGATATTAGATTATGGTATCCCAAGGGTGCAAAATTTGAGTTGATTGGATATGCTGATACGGACTATGCCGGTTGTAAGATAAATAGAAAGAGTACATCGGGCACATGTCAATTCTTGGGGAGATCTCTTGTCTCATGGTCATCAAAGAAGCAAAATAGCATATCACTCTCCACCGCTGAAGCCGAATATATTAGTGCGGGGAGTTGTTGTGCTCAAATCCTATGGATGACGGCAACTTTGAGGGATTATGGAATCAACTTCAAGAAAGTGCCATTGTTTTGTGACAATGAGAGCGCTATCAGGTTGACTCAAAATCCAGTTCAACATAAAAGAACCAAGCATATTGATGTGGGGCACCATTTTATCCGGGATCATCAACAAAAGGGTGACATTGACATTCAAAGCATTGGAACCGATGATCAATTAGCCAACATACTCACCAAGCCACTAGATGAGAAAAGGTTTTGCAAGTTGAGAAATGAGTTGAACATTCTAGACTTCTCAAATATGAGTTGAGATCACCCCCACACATATGACATGCCTCTACTCCAACAAAGCAAGCTAAAATTGTTTGACATAACATCATACTTGCTAGAACATGTTTAGAGCATATAGACATATTCACGTCTTATGATCATTCGTGGAAATTGAAATGCTTTTGATGGATATATGCTACCACTATTGCCTTGTTTGATTGTATGATCTAGTGGTAACATATAACATGCATGTGTGCTTAATCCCCTAGTGTTCAATCTAGTTCATTAGCTCAAGGTGTATAACTTAACATGGGCAAGATAACCCCTAGTGGCGTGAAGAAGCTTGTCCTTGGATCAAACTTAGTTATATATCCTAGGCAAGTGCACTAGATTGAGCCAAAGTAAAAAAATCAACTCTCTTTCCAAAATCAAATGAATTTGACTAACTATCTCTACTCCACTTAACCTTTTTGAGAAATTGTTGACAAAGGGAGAAAGAAAGTTACAAAAGAAAGAGAAAGCGTGATGAACCATCATTAGGCCGATGATGGGAGAGCAATAGGCCAAAGGAAAGGGGTAATTAAAATTTTGAAGCACACAAGTAGGGGGAGCAATCACATATGCAAGTTGTTGCATTTGGATGTGCATTAATCATATGATTGCTCATTGCATTTGTATTTACTTTCTTATACATGTTTGTGTGGTGTATTGCTAGTAGTAGGATTTGAATGATGATTTGAACAACTAGCATGTGTAGGGGTAACTAGTTGGCCGTATTTCTTCAAGTGGCAACTAGAGCTTGCTTATAATGTGATCTCATGGTATGCTCTAGTATTTGTGACCTTCTAGTTGCTAAGGTGCTAAGGATGGTGTACATGGAAACTCCGATGGTATCACCCTTCAAAGGTCCATTCTATACACCATTAGCACAATCTTGGTAGAATTACTCTCTATTCAATACATATGTGCTAGTTTTCAATCGAAACTCGATGCACGTATGTAGGGGGAGCCAATACTACCAAAATAGAACTTATGATGGTTGTCCAAATTCTTTCATGATCTACTCATGGACAAGCATGATAAGTTGAATATCTTAATGCATATTTCTTTTGTAAATGGGTTGTCATCAATTACCAAAAAGGGGGAGATTGAAAGACCCTAGTTTGGTTTTGGTAATTGATGAAACCTAGTTACTAATCTAAGTGCTAAGTATGTGTAGCCAAGAGTAGATTAGTGATAAGGAGGAAGATGACATGAGCTAAAGTGAAGATCAAGATGAAATGATCAAGGAGAAAGAAAAGGACTTAAAGAAGGAAACCTAGAGGCTAAGGTATATCCAAATAGGGATTTTCCTTTAGTGAACAAGACTCCAAGTGGGAGTGATCACATTTAGGATAGATAGCCGACTATCAAGAGGAGAACTAAGCTATTGGATTATTTTTAAGTGCTCTAGGTTGCATCTCATGTGCATTGATCTAACCAACCTAGAGAATCTCTTTGAAAACCCTTGAAAAATGTTTGCAAAATGCTAACACACTGTGCACAAGTGTTGGAGACCTTGAGTGTTAGCACATAAAAGCAAGGAGTGAGAAATAGACTTGAAATTAGCTGAAAAAGGAGCGTCGGACTATGTGGAAGGGCAGCGTCGGACCATTGAGTAGAGTCCGACACCTAACCCTAGTTCTGGCCAATAGCGAGCGTCGGACGCTCGGTCAATGAGCGTCGGACCATTGCCCACTTGAGTCCGACAGTAGCGAGCGATGTCGGCGTGACGCGTGGCGTTTGGGAGAGCGTCGGACGCTAGAGCTTCATCCGACGGCGAGTGTCAGAATGGAGTCCGATGGTTTTGAGCGAGTTGAAACCTCTCTGGAAGTGTCGGACGCTGAGTTTCTTTAGTCCGACGGTGCTCGCGCGATCGTCCGACGGTACGTGCGCAGTGAACTGAGAGAGCGTTGGACGCAAGTGTTTAGTTCGACGCCCTCAGTCCGACGGTTTGAAAAAGCGCACGATGAGGTATCCGTTGCGATCGGATGAACGTCGTTGAATTCAGCTGACACGTGGCGAGATCGTGAGCGTCGGACGCTATCGGTTAGTCTGACGGACTCAGTCTGACAGTCCTGTCCGACGGTGTAAAAACGTGGTTAATGGCTATTTTGAGTGGGGCAACGGCTAGATTTGCACTTGGGGGTATTTATACTCCATCCCTGGTCACTTGGTGACACTCTTGCACATTTGGATCATTGTCATACACTTTGTTGTATTCTAGCCTCCCACTCTCTCACTAATTCATCATCTTGATCATCCTTGGTGAGATTGAGTGAACCTCAAGTGCATCTTTGCTTGGCATTCTAGAGCACTTGAGAGCAAGCCTTGGTTCAGTTCTTATTCTCTTAGGACATGGCCGTGTCCCCAGACGGCTTGGAGGAGAAGGTGTGGAGGAGCTTATTGATTGTGCTTGCCCACACCCAGGCGATTGTGAGGGGTTCTTGTGCCTTCCCCGAGCGGGGTGCTCAAAGGTAACTCTAGTAGATTGCTCGTGTCTTTGACTTACTTCCTCCGTGGTAGGTTCTTGTGGCGCCTAGTGTAGGCTCGGTGTGTAATACCAATTAGCCACCGAACCACCGGTTGAAGTCGACACAACGAGGACGTAGCGTGCTGGCAAGCACGTGAACCTCGGGGATAAATCTTGGTGTTCACATTGCTTTCCTCACCTTCGAGTGAGTGTCTTATTGTTTATCCCGGTGATTGGCTTCATCTCAAGGCAACGGTATAATCATCAATCATCCACTTTCTTATCCTTGTGCTAAGTAGCTTGTTCTCTTGTCTTGAGTAGTTGTGTTGTCGTTTAGCTTTTGCTAGCTTGCTTGTGTGGCTTAGAACTAAGGATTGACTAGAATTGTGTAGGTGGCTTGCCTAGGTTAGTAGTTGCTCTAGCATTGCACATTTCGCCATATTTGTTTCTAACCTCTTGGCCTAAGTACTTTGTAGAAATTTTATTAGGCTATTCACCTCCCTCTAGCCATACTAGGACCTTTCACTAGGCCGGCGCCATTAAGGACCAAGGGTTACCTTTCTGAAGTAATGGTGGTTGGGAATATCAACTTACATTTCTAGTATTATTATTAAGGACGGACTTATAGTCTATCTTTAGTAGTGATGCTAAGAAACGCCAACACGCTCTGGCCTGGACCTTCTGACCGTCGAGCCTAGCATCTCAGAGGAGGTGGTAGAGCCTGAAGGCCTGGTGGTGGCTTTTGAGGAGCACGCCGACGCCGTAGCGCTTGTAACCTCCGCCAAGGACATCATAAACACGGTGTTTCTCGGTGATTAGTTTGTAATTAGGTGCAAACTTATGAACAGAACTCTTTAGATGTAATTATTCTTTTATTTCATTTTTGTTCTAAAGGCGATGCATATCGCATCGGCTTTTGTGGGTTTCTGTTTTATTCTGAAAACGACGCCTGTTACATCGGTTGTGACACCCCATCATGGGTTTACATTTCTCTTTTTTGTTCTAAAGGCGATCCCCTACTGGAATCGATTGTTGCACCCCGCTAAGAGTCGCATTTTTTATGCAAAAGTCAATCCTGATGTAGAATCGTCTATTCCAGCCCGATCTTCTCCGATCGGCTCTGTCTTATGTCTCAAAAACTCAGAATAAAGTTTCGCAGCCGATTGCCTAGATCAGCTGTTGGTCGTCAGTGGTGACCTTGATGATGCCTCCTTCCCATGTTTTGCCTGAGAAACAATCAAAGTCTGCCAACTCCCAGTAAGCGGCATCTGCAGTAGCTATGCTCACAGAGTCATCGGCAGGAACAGTCTCAACCTCATCCCCGTGCCATAGAATGATGCACTGATGCATTGTAGACGGAATGCAGCAGTTGGCGTGGATCCAGTCATGGCCGAGGAGCAGACTGTATGAACCGTTACAGTCAATGACGAAAAAAGTAGTGAGCAGAGTCTTCTTCCCAATCTTCAACTCAACATTGATTGTCCCCCCCGAGTCGGAGACGAGTTGCCACCAAAGTCCCTGAGCAACAAATTTGTCTTGATCAAGTCATCAGGCCCTTTTCTGAGCTTTCGGAATGTGGTGTAGGGCATCTGGTTGACGGACGCACCACCATCGACTATCATCTTAGTCATCGGCACTCCGTCGACGTAACCTTTCAAGTATAGTGCCTTCAGGTGCCGATGCTTGGCAGGTCTGTCAAAAGTAGCCTGCTGCGCGATCACCAGCCTAACCGCCAGTTTTGCCAATTCGTCTTGACCTTCAAGCCAACATATTCAATTCATCATTTACAATAGTGGGGATCGAATGGGTCGAGACAGCCGTGATGTAAACTATGACTTAAATCTGTTAGTTATCGAATCTAGACAATGTTTATCTTATTACTTGAGTGCAACCCGTATACAATCAAGATCTAGATCCATCGGCTAATGTAAATATATTCTATTTATCAATGCATAAAGAGTAACAATTTATCATTCATTGAACAAATAGATCTATAAGATATAAACCAATGTAGCTAGATCAGGATTGGGCAAATTTGGTGAGTAATGGACATAATTGAAACAAATAAACTCAAACATCAACGGTAACTTGATGAATCTAACTAAAATGCCAATTTAGTTAGAGCTGATAACTAATTCATGCACATTAACCATCTTAACCTAAGCCTTCATCCACCGGATGACGCTAAACATAGATTAATCAAGCAAATAAACATGAATCGATAACTAATCCTTATTTGATCTAAGCCTACGTCCACCGGATGATGTTAAACTCATGCTAAACAAGAATCAAACCTTGATCTACTATGATCTTATGTCCACCGAATGACATTGAAGAAATAAAGCTTAGCAAGGCATGACGGTACTTACAGGCAAGCCTGTGTCCACCGGATGACACCCAGCCTGTTCGAAGAACTCGTCGAGATCTACTTTACTCCTACTCCTAAGGGTCTTGGCCGGAGCCGAAAGGTGTGTTGTATTGATGTCTATGTAGTTTGTTACAGTGGCCAGGGTTTATATTTATACCCTAGGCTGACAAGATAGTGTCCTAGTCAAATTACAACTCAAAATAAATATGGAAACTAACAAACTCTCCTATTTTAAAGGTAACTTGAAGCCCAATCTTCCCTTTTCTGAACGGACCCCGATCGTGATCGCTTTCTGGCACCAAAGATCCACGCTGATGTCATTTATCAATCGACTTCATCTTTGACCGTGCCTTTCCTTCTTCGGCCCAACACCCGATCCAGGACTCGATCGGTTATCTCTGTTTCCGCCTCTGCTCCCGAAATCGGCTGTCCACTCCTGACATTGGCTCTCTGCTCTCGGTCCAAATTTTAGTGTAAACACATGCCCCCAATTTTAGGATAAACTGGTTTTATTCCAAAATTAGCACCGAGCCTCAATCGACCTTCACTCTCAAACCACAGCAAAATTCGCAGACTCCCGCTCAGCACTTCAAAGCTCCGCACCAAACCGAAACCCTAACCAAGGAAGTTTCTGCCGCATCCCTTGCTCCTGGTCCTGAATCGCAGCCTCCAGATTTCAAGCCATGGCGACCCCTTCTAAAATCCCTGAGGTATGATACTTATTTCGCCAATCTATTATTTTAGAATCTGAAGGACGAGATTTTGATTCCACTGAGCGATCTCCCCACCGTCTTCTACTTGGGTCCGATGGGCGACTCCAATCCCTCGGAATTCATCATCATGGAGACCAACTAGATCCCTTTTAGAACTTCCTTGGTAGATGCATCCTCATGGTCCAAGAACCCTTTCACGAACTAGCCCAACATGCCAACAGGGTGGAGAAACTGGTTCCGCAGAATCTCCGAGAAGAAGCAAGGAGATTGGGAACTGCGTAATCTAAGCCAATGCCTCGATCTCTCTCTTTGCCACATGAAAAAGAGTGAACCTCTCTTGATTGCTGCGAGCTACTTCTGGTCCAATTCTCTGAATGCTTTCATCTTTGGGGATGGGCCGATAACCATTGCCCTAGGTGACATTCACATGCTCACCGGCCACCAGATTACTGGAACCTGTATGTTTTGGGATTTCCTCTATACCGGTGAAAAACAACTCCCCAAGATTAGTGAATATAAAGGTTGGATTGGCTATATCAAGACTCACCATCTGACAACCCCAGGCATCAGTGAAAAATAATACATAGCCTTCTTAATATTGTGGTTGGAAAGATTTGTTTTCTGTGGTGCTTCTCTTGGACTAGCCTATCCTCTTAAAGCCCTTGCAGGGCAATTAGCCTGGGGAAATTCAATTCCCCTGGGAAAACTTCTGTTAGGAGCAGCTTATAGGTTAATGAACCGAGTTGTCGGCCTTGCTGAAAGGTGAAGAAGTGCAGTGTACAACAGGCCCGTGGTGGCTGATTCAACTATGGCTCAACCTTTATCTGCATAAAATGGTCCAGCCAAACCTCAGCAATCTCAGCTACCCGTCAATCCAGTATGTAGAGAATGAAGACAGTCACCAGAGGTTGCCAGAGCTTTGGCGAAGCTGCCTCATCCATAATCATCAATATTAACCGGGGCCAACTGTTCAAATCGTTCTACAGAGGCTTAGAAACAAATATCTTAGTCTGGTTCCCCTATGAAGATGATGAAGAATTCCCAATGCCCTACAATTTCAAATTCAGCACAGGGTGTTCTGATAATGGAGCCACTAAAATCTTCAACGTTATTATCAAACCCTGCATACTACCAGTTGATTTCAAACACCTTCGTGGTACTAGCAGCAATGAGCCCAGCTGGCCTTTCTATGAATTTTATCATCCAAACATCGCAGCGAGACAACTAGGTTTTGGCCAACTACCCCCCAAGCTTCCATTCTCACATCTCCTGAAACCCAGGGATGAAATTACTGAAAGGTTGGAGTTTGACAGAGTTTTCAAACTGGGAACGGACCTACCACAGTATACAGTGGACAAGTGGAGTCAAATTTCAATCTCTCATAGAAGCTTTGACGACTGGTGATAGCAGTGGCATGCTCATTTATTTTGCCAAAGAGCTCATGATAAATGCAAAGCCTGGACAAAAGTTTTAACTCTAAATTAGTAGTAAGTATTGTCAACCGATTTCGTTTAAATCGGCTATCAGCTATGTTCTAACTTGTGTTGATGTAAGACCTGGAATCTAATCCACCAGAGCAAGTCAAGTATTACCCTTCCTGCACAACTGCAAGGCTAGGCTCTCAAGCACCATCAATCAAGCAGATGATGAAAATCCCTGCTAAAACAATAGCTACTCCTGCCCTCAAGAGGAAAGCTTCATCTACCCTTCAAAAAACGATAGTGAAAAAGCCAAGATCTAAAAGAAAAACTGCCCAGGTATCTGCTCATTCTGACATCCTCCCTGCATCACCCGTTCAATTATCTGACTAAATCAGCCAATCACCAGGCAAATACCCAGCCGATTCAATCTCCATTGGAGGGAACTCATATTGAAGACCAACCAGAATCTGCAAGTCATCCAGACACTACTACAGGTTCTGGCATTCCTGATCCTCAACAAGAAGCCATAGAAGCACCCCACACTCAGGTACCCGTTGAAACTACAATTGATGACCAAATCCAGATACATGATTACTTCTTCATGGGGATTTTCTATATTTCTTGACTGATTACAAAAATATAGCCGAACAGCCCCTCCTCTGACTCTGAAGACACATGAAGCAAGCTCGAAAAAGAAGAAACACCACTTGCTAAATCACCAGGTAGGACAATTCAGCTGTTAACACCATTGTGCTTTGACTGTATTATTGATTTTTGGCCCTGTAGAAAACCAATCGGCTGCTCCTGACCCGGCCATGGAGATACAAGTTGACACTTCACTCAGTGCTGGGAAAGGAGCGACTGTGGAAACAGAACCAAAAACTTCATCGGCTCTACCTGCATCAGATACTAGCAAGGTGATTTTTTTAAAAATCAGTCGATTCCCCCTAACGTTTCCATTTTTCTTGATGAAATTATACGCAAAATGCAGGTGCTGCAGGTCTCGTCTCCCAGCTATTCCTTTGATCTTGAAGAATTCTGTGATGTAGAAGAACTCAGCTCCAAATCCTCAACATTACCAGAGCTAGATTTCACAAATCGGCTAAGTGAGCTTCTTCCTCAGCTGGAAAAAGATTTAATCGACTTAACCCTGCACACCGAGCCAATTGATTAGGCTATCCAACTCATTCAGCAACAAACAAGCTCAGAGGCCTTTATCTCCTCGAAGCAACTAACTAGACTCAAGAACACATCCTCCAGGATTGCATCTGCTCACTCAAAATTGACAGAACTCGAGAATCTGAAGCAACTAACTAGACTCAAGAATACATCCTCCAGGATTGCATCTGCTCACTCAAAATTGACAGAACTCGAGAATCTGAAGAATAGCAAACTGGTGAACAAGCAAGGAGCCACTGAGTTAGCTGAACAAATCAAAACGATGAAAACCTCTGTCAATACAGCTGAATCAGAGTTGCAAACACTGAAAGCCAGACGTGAACAACAGATGAAAGAGCTTGAAGAGGTGAATCTGGCTATTACTCAACAGGAGGCAACTGCATCAAATGACACCGCTGACATCAACCAGAAGAAAAAGAATATCAGTGCCATGGTTGCTGATGGCAGAGTCATTCACCAGCGCCTGAACTTTATGAAAACAATAGCTGATGATGATAAATAATCCATACAGGCTGGCCAAACTCTCCATGCTAAAGTCGTGTCTTCCATTTGGTCGCTGCTGAACTTGTGAGTCTCTTTTGTCTTGTGTAATGAACACTTGCCCTGTGTGCGAAAACAATCTCATTTAGGCTTGAATCGGCTCTTTTCCACTTGTTTGCTTTTAAATCGGCTAAACAGCCATATTCTTTTAGCACTGATCCAAGAAACTGATCCATCAACCGATCTTAAGTTGCTGACTAGAATAGCTGATCGAGACATCTCGTTCCCCACGTGCCGCGTCTACTTCGGATTCAAGAATCACGACTTAACTTCAACATAAAATCAACCGTGCCGTCTCACCTTCCGAGGAAACCGCCTCAATGCCTCCGTCTCATAAATTGACCTCAGGCCTGGGTGAGCAACTGCACACTCCACTAGTTTTCATTCGCCCGGCCTTTCTCCTTTGTCTCTTATTCTCAGACCTAGTTCACTTCATCCTCCAGCCCAATGGCTGGCCATGGAGACCGCAACAAGCGCCCGGCATCGGATCCTGCCGAGAGCGATGAGTTTACGTGGGGACTCCGCTCCATCAGGTCACAGGCTGGCGTGCTGCACACCTACTTGAGGTAAAATTACTGTTCGTCCTCATGCATCCGAACAAATCCCAATCTAACCGCTGTCGTTCGTGCAACAATTGGCCAACCACCAACGCGCAGGGCTCTGGAGCTACCGCCGGACCAACTCGAGCCACCCCTGCAGCCGCCGACATCGCGGGACCATCTCACGCCGCAACACGCGCATTGACGCCCTAGCTGCTGCGCGTCTACTATAGGTAAGCCGATCCACATTCGTGGCATTAAATTTCGGCATTCAAATCTGATACATCTTCTTCTTGTGATGTTCAGCCAGCAGCGGCATCTTCATCTGCCTCCTAGCACGCCGATAGGCGATGCCCCTCCATTGCGCCGCTCCGCGCCTCAGCCAAACGTCCCCCAGGGCCCGGCCTCCAATGCCACTTCCCGGGAGGGATCCGGCTCGGGGTCTTCTTCAGACTCGGCCGACTCCTACACCGCCATCGACGGCCGACACTTCCACCACCAGATGGTGCAGTACCGTAACCTCTATTCAGAGGCTACGTAGGAGAATGGTCGGCTGTAGGGTGTCAACGAAGCCCAAGCAGCCGCGCTTGCTGCCGCCGAGATTGAGGTGGCCACCATGCAAGCCCACCTCTCCGAGTCGGACGCCGCGGTGGCAGGTAAACTCCCTGGAATCATCTTGCATTGCACTGATGGAGATGCTGGCCTTCCTATCTTCTTGCAGCCCTTACCGCGCAGCTTAATGAACTGCGCGTCGCCGCCGAGGACACCGCCAATGTTGTCAACGCTCGTGGCGACATGCTGGCGTAGAGGCTCCATGACGTTCACCAACGGGTCTGCCAGGTGGCCATGTCCGGCGTTCGTCATGGCGCCACAAGAGCCCTTGTAGCTGCGCGTCTCTGCTCTAGCATAGCCCTCGAGGCCATCGAGCCCTGGTTCCTGGAGGGGCAAGACATGGGACAGGCCCACGCTCAGCTAGGGGCCTTCTTCCCCCATGCTGAAGGAGTCGCCGTCGTCACCGACACTACGAACATCATCAATGGAGCAACCAACGAAGAAAACTAGAATGTATTAGGGCGCAATGTAAATACAATCAGTTAATCAAACTTTGTTGGTTTTATTTTTGCTCTAAAGGCAATGCTTATCGCATCGGCTATTACACCCCATCGAGGGTATTTTATTTTTGTGCTAAAGGCGATCTGCTTCGGACAAATTGGCTGTCATCCCCTTCGAGGGTCTTTACATTTTCCTCTCTTATTTTTTAGTTCTAAAGACGATTCGTCAAAACGAGATCGAATATCACACAGACATCTCTATTTTATCCTGAAGGTGATCCTCTACTCAGAATCGGCTATCAAAGCCAGATCTGAGACAGATCGATTGTCAACCTCCGATAGGAATGCTAGGATAATACTTCTTCAGATACTTTCCATTAATTGCCCTTGCAAACATGTTCCCTTCCAAATCTTCAAGAACGTAGGCATTGCCGGGCGCGCATTCTGATACTCGATACGAGCCTTCCCAATTTGATGACCACTTGCCGAATCGACTGTCCTTAGTCCCGACAGGTAGAATGACCTTCCAAACTAGCTTTGATTCAGCAAAACTCTTGCCTCTTACTTTAGTGTTGTAATATTTGTCCACCCGCATCTTGTTCGCTTCAATGGACTCCAAAGCTTTAAGCTGATGACAGTGCAAGTCCTCAAGACTGTCCATTATTATATCTTTGTATTCAACGGCTGTAAGCTTGTTCTATAACGTGACACGCCATGTCTCAGATTGAATCTCCTAAGGCAGAACAACAGCATGTCCGTAGACCAACTCATATGGTGTAGCTTTCGTTGATCCATGTTGAGCCATCCGGTATGCCCACAGCGCCTCACTGAAAGTCAAAAACCACCTCCTAGGATTCTGCTCAATCTTCTTTTCGATGACCTTGATCAAAATCTAATTTGAAGCTTCGGCCTGACCATTGGCTTGGGCATAATAAGGCGAAGAATTATAAATCTTGATGCCCATGTCATCAGTAAAAGTCAAAAACTCATCTGAGATGAACATTGTCCCTTGATCAGTCGTGATAGTCTGTGGAATACCACACCTGTAAATAATGTGTTCCTTGACAAACCTAATTATATCTCCGGATGTAGCATTTTTCAAAGGAACATCTTCTACCAACTTGGTAAAGTAATCAGTCGCGACCAATATCCATTTGTGACCTTTACTCGATGGTGGATAGCTTTGGTCGATCAGATCGATTCCCCATCCTCTAAACGGCCACGACATGACAATAGGATTCATAGCAGAAGCAGGAAATTTCTGTACATTCCCGAATCTTTAGCACTCTTGGCAAACTTTATATTACTTGAAACAATCTTCGAGCATAGTTGGCCAATAATAACCAGTTCTTCTAATGACCTACTTCATCTTATGAGCCGATTGATGAGCACCACAGACTCCATCATGACTGAGCATGGTAGCTTCTAAGTATGTCATCTTTACACTCATATAGGCCGAGCAATTGGTTGATCACCAGCTATGAGTCCCAAAAATCTCAATTGCGTCGGCCTTTTCTTCATGCAGAAGCTGAAGTCCCTTCCAGATCGCCTCATACTCGGCTTGATTATTTGTCACCGTAGGTCTGATCTGAAAAGCAAACTCGAAACACTGCCCTCGAGGTGATATAAGTACTACTCTGGCACCTCCACCTTGCTTGCAGGACGACCCATCGAAGAACATAGTCCATGGCGCCACATCAATCATGCTGACAGTGCCACCATGATGCTGAGTGATGAAAACGGCTATTGCCTGCCCTTCGACTGTTTTAGCCGATTCAAACCTCAAGTCGAACTCAGAGAGCGATAAGATCCATTTGCCGATTCATCCATTCAGGATTGGCATTGACAATATATGCCTGATAACATCCGCCTTGGACATTACCACACACTCGGCTGACAACAAGTAATGCCTCAATTTGGTGCATGAACAAAATAAACATAAGCACAACCTCTCAGTCGGTGTGTATCTTGTTTCTGTAACACCTAGGTGTTAGTCACGAGCTAACTAGCGAGTGTGGACCTAATCAAGATATGTCAATCAATGATCTTGATCACTATCTCACATTCATCTTCATCTATCATGGATATTGGAAAGGTTTCATAAAGATCCAAATCAAGAATTCACATGGAATGACAAGTTCTCCACTTGACTGGAATTATTGGTTAAGTGAAGATGAGCATGCAAGGTCAACCAAACCTTACAACCTTGCCCAAACAACTCTACTTGAACTCTACAACAAATGTCATAAAGGATTCATGTTGAGAAAAGGTCCAGAAAATATCTCAATTGGCCGGGGTCTCCAAATTGAGCTTTCTAATTGCATTACTTTGACCAAAGTAGAAATGTTATTCTGAGTAAGATATGAAGTTTGACCTTAAATAATAGTTATAGATATTTTAGAGTACAACAAATGTTATTTTTGGACCAAGTCATAATTCAACATTTAAGTGCCTCAAAAAGTGGAATCAATACAGGGAGAAATCCTGATTTCAGGACTTGATTATTTTCTAAGTATGAAATCTCCACCGATTGCAACCACGTCTCACGTTCCCGAGATTTCATTAAGCAACTCAAGTTGGCCCAAATATATAAGTCGAAGGAAATTGGTTGATGCATAGCATATCAAAAGTTGAGATCAATCCGAATTTGTTCGCCAAGGTTTGACGTCCTTTGTCCATCGTCATTAAAGCTGCTGACACTCTCAAATTGGGACATCATTATCTCCTGAACCATTAATCAAGAGGCCGAGAGCCCTTAACCAGTTTTGAAGAGCAGCGAGCGGGCAACAAGTTTTGCATTCGTGCACAAGTCGGAATATGCCCGGAAGATGCCGGAATCGGCCGCCCAATTAGCCACATCGTTGCCTGCGACGTGCTCGTCGAAATGCTGCAAAGACGGACGCGTGCTGCCCATGTCCAGAGCTTCGCCCCACCATTGCCAGTGCACCCCACCTCCATTTCCTTCGCCCCAGCTGAAATGGGAAGCACCAGAACCCTTCCTCGCCTCTCCCACCTCTCTGGCTTCCTCTCCCGCTCTCCATCCCTCTCTGCTGGAGCCGACGGCCATGGCCGCCATGGACGCCGAGCTCGCAGCTGCCGCGTCGCCGTCGTCCCTCATCTTCCTGTCTCCTCTCGGCCTGAGAGCCTTGCTCGGTTCTTCATGGCCCACCTCTGCCCCGTTTCGTAACCTTTTTCTGGCAGGAGTCGTCGCTGCGGTGCCGTCCTCCGAGCGCCACGCCGCCGGCGCTGCTGCGGCCGCCGAGCGCGGCAGCAGCTTGCTGCTGCCAGGCCGCTGGCTGCCGCAGCCGGCCAAAGCCAGTCGCTGGCCGCGAGCAGCTGGCCGAGGCCGGCCAGGCTCCGTGCCGCTCGCTCCCTCTCTGCTCAGTTCCTGCGAAGAAGAAGACCGTCCCTCTCTATGCTCTCTTGTGTGTGGCTGACAAGTGGGACCCGCAGAGTTCATTTCTACCTTATTTGTTCAGATTTCGTATTTTCTTGTAAAATCCGTATCTCCAGTTTGATAGCTCCTAAATTAGTGAGGCTTGTTTTGTTGGATTGTTTGTTAAGTGCTCTGCATGTTAAATCTAGTAGGTTTGCTATGTTATGTACATTTTTGTGCTGTAGAAATTATTCTTGGTAAGTGGTTTATGAGAAGAATTAACTTGCTTTTGGCCATATTTCGAGAAATATGAGTCTTAAAATAGTGATTCCAATTTTTTTAGTCTTCTAATGATATTAACTATCTAATAGTAATATAAAACATGTAGGTTGTTTACTGTTTTCATGATGTTTTACATTAATCTTTTTAAATAAAGATTTAATGCTTGTTTGCATGTTATTTTTGTATCTGGCATTCTAGTACTTCAAATGGCATGAAAATTATTGAGTAGACTCTCTGTTTTGTGCGTGATGTCTGATTAAAATTTTATGATTTATAGTACATGTATGGCTGATCCATGAATTTATCTTGTTTGATGCTTATTAAGTAAATTTAAATGCATTATAAATATTATATAGATGTAAAAATGGAAAAATGATGTTCCACTGCCCTTGCATGATATTGTATTAACCTGGGAAACCATAATATGGTCATGTGTTTAAAGAAAATATTGAGTTTCATATTTATCTTGCTATCCATTGCATTGTTGCGTTGTAAACTTATTTATTTTGTAGTAATTAATTTATGATACCTGAGCATGTGAAATTTGTACATTAGCTATGATTTGTATTTAATTATCTCTCATAAAAATTTTAGCTCCATTTGAGATGTTTACCATATGACTTAAATAATTAAATAATAGGTTTTTATGTGGTGAGTTAGTGAATAGTTAGAGGCAAATGAATATATGCATGTTCCTTGTGATGCTTGTTATGTTTTAACCTGAGATGGGTGCTGTGTGGTATGTTATGATGGTTAGAGCTATGTCAATAGCTCATCTATATGTACTCCTTGATTAGAAAATAAGTAAACAACTTCATTATATTTCTGCTGAAAATGGCTGCATGTGTAGTCCCTGGTTGTGTGCTGTTTTCTCCATTAAAATGATGTTTCATGTAAATGTGTTCTATACAAAAGTTGTACCTAACTTCTATGTATAACTTGTCCTAAAATTTCATGGTCATAAACCTGATAGTATAGGAGCTATAGCTCTTAGAAGTCTGCTGTCCAGATTTGATTGTTTTCTGTGCAGATCTGATTGTTTGCTTTGTTTGACTAAGTAATGCTTTAAATCACTTTTTGGTGATATTAGAATAGTTGTAGTAAATTTTCTATTCTTTTCAGAATGTCTAGGTTCGTCCCTTTTGGTGGTGTGAATATCTAGTTATAATTGTTTGAAGTGAGGAGACAGAATCTGTCCAAGTCTGGACAGAGGTACTCATTTTATATTGTTTGACCTTGTTAAGAATAGAATCACCTGAAGATGATAATAGTGAAGTTTTAGATAATTTAGTATTCTTTCCTGAAAGTTTAGAATCATGCTTGTTGAATGTATAGGACTGCAGTTATGCTTCTGGGAAGCTACTGTCAGCTTTTCTACCCATAATTAAACAGACCTGCTTGTTTGTGCTTGTTTTACTTGGATAACCTTTGATTTAGCTCTGGATAATAATAACAAAATTATAGACAATTTCAATATCTTTGTAAAAAGTATTAGATCACCCCTGTTGGATGTGTTTAGCTTGAGTTATAGTTAAATCTTCTGCTTGCTGTCCTGCTGTCCATGAACTGCATGTGTGAGTGATTGCTTTCACTTTGCTTTGCTTGATGTGATTGTTGGCTCATGGTTCAGTGTTAGTAGATTAACATGTCCTATATTACTTTCTTTTATTCATACACATGCATCGTACATCTCATTTAGGTATGCTAGATGAGGAACACGTGGACATAAAGGACGTGATGTTGGAGTTAACCACAAGACGGTGTGGTTGACTAATCACGAAGATGGAAGGACTAATCGGGTGCTTCGATGGGAGATGCTCGTCGAGCGAATGTCATCTACCAAACACTAACTTGGTATTGGATTCCAGGCAAACCCCGGAGCATTTTAAGCCTGCCATGTTTTGCAAATAAATTACTTAAGTCATTATTCTTATGATATGCTGCATTAAGTTTTAGGAGTTGCTTGAAAACCCTTACTATTGCATATCCCTTGACTACCAAATATGCCTGATTCCTATTTAGGTCCATGATCGAAACTACGCTTAGTCTTGCTTAGTCAGTCGAATGAAACCCCCTCTCATTCGCGAGATAAATGGGTATTCTTATCTTCACTAGTTCATGAACAAATGGCCACTATGGAACTTAACCATGGTGTTCGGATTAATCGGAAGGTACAGGAGGGACGTAGAGGAGCAGAAAAGGATGACGGTCCTTGCTACGTATCTACCTCCAATTGTGCCGTTAAGAACAGAACGCTGATGCGCGTCCTCGATGTCATGTTGAACCCTACCTTTGCTTAACTGGCTGGATAAGTCGTTCCGACCGTGAAGTTGAGTAGTTCAGATCAGGGTGAGACATCGACTGGTTGAAGTGCGTATCCCAGGAGGTTGCGGATAGGACCATGGGCGGGGACCTAGTGGGCCGGTCGGCGCAACCAGTTTAGGGAAGATCCGAGCATTCTGGCCACCGTTGAATCCCTCGCATACGGCGCCAGGGCGAATTCACACTAACTTTTTCCTTAGCTGTTCGAAAGATAACCCGAGCAACCGTTGATTTGGAAGCAAGGGCGAGCAATTGGTATTTACTCCAGCTGGATAGTAATTTGATTCGAATTGCGGTCTCTCCCTGTTAGTGAGAACTTGACATGAGCAGCGACACGGTGTACTCCAAAGTAATTGATGAATGGATGTACATGGTTGAAAAGGCTGATTGGCAACTTATGAACTGGATATGAATACGATCATTGCTTGACTAGTTGCAAGAGTTGATTGTGCTACACAGTGAACCTAAGAAAGATAATTACTTAATCCTGGTTCCATAATAATGTTGATGCTATAATCTAGTTGGATAGGTATTCACCTAGACAGGTATTAATAAAGCAAGCTGATGAATTTGATGATAAAACTGGTGTCAATATGCATAATGAACCTTAAGCTTTTTATGCAAAATGCTGTCAGCCAACTCCACCAAATAAAGCCTTGCATTCCTCTCAGTGTCATTTTATTTTTGGTTTATGACGGGTAAGTCTAGTTGAGTACATTCGAGTACTCAGGGTTTATCCCACCATGTTGCAGGTGAAGGTCTAGGCCTGCGGATGATGGTGGATAAGCACCGGTGGGCTCGGCCTTCTATAAGATATCTCATCTATGCTGCAATTTGAGGATTATCCTTTACACTAGCAATGTATTTCGAACTTATGGTTATGTATCATTTAAAGCTATTCTATTTTCAAATCGGTCTTGATCAAATTATTGTATTACTATATTTGTGAACTCCTTTATAAATTTATTCTGCTGTAAAGCTCCGTGTATGTGATTGGTGTTTACTTAATCATGCGATCTTGGTTCTAAGTTGATTTACCGAGGTCTTTCGGGATACTCGGCGGACTACCGGGTTTATGTGGGTTCAAGTATGACAGTCTGATCACTTCGGTGATTGCTTTTGTACTTGTGCTCTTATAAATTGGTCGGTTCTACTACAGCTGGCATCGGAGGAAGGTTAAGTATAATACTATCATATACATGGTTGTAAAAATCAAAACTTTGTTTTTGAAAACATATTTTGGTTTTGAAAGGTCTATTTTTCAACTAAAAATCTAGCAAAGTTTTTGAAAATTATATTTTGCAAACTATATGCTAGTGACATCCTCTCTTAAGCCCTAAATTTAGGACTACTAGGTGGCTTAACTAAGTACTAGCTTGGGGCAAATTGCATCATGTTTATACTTGCGGTTCATTTGGTTTTATTCGCGCGGATGTATGTTACTTTGCGGTTTCTTATTGCTTCTTATGGGCCGATGTGCCACTTCAAATGAGGTAAGGTGAGATGTGAGAGCATGATCAAACAACCGTCGATCTAGGGGTGTGCTTATTTGATATCAAAGTATGTACATGTTACCATATGTACTTACAGAGGTATCCATGTGTGGTGTACTTATTATTTATGGGGTCATGAGTGCACATGTATGTACATGGGTGTGCGTATGTGAGATCATTTCGACAAAAGTGCTTCTTTTTGCCATGCACGCATATTGGGTTTGGGCTGAAATGAATTTTCTGCAGGTACACTAACCTCGAATGCGTATATGATAGCAGACGACTAGCTATATACCGAGAGAGTACGTATGTAATGCCACCGACATAGAACGTGATTGCCACATTATGCTGGCAATCGAGTGAGAACGAATAGGACGAGCATACATCCTGTTTGTTGCATCATGTGATTGTTGCTTGTTGCATAAATATGCTTCTCTCATCCTTGTTCTATGTGGTTTAAATAGCCTTGTTAGGATTGTGCCTTGTGATCACCTCCCTTCCTGCTTGTGTTAAAACTTAAATGATTGTTTAACTTTTATGTAGCCTCATGAAAGTGATTATCAACCTAAACCAACACATCCTGTAGGTCTTCAGTTTAACACTAGACCCATCTTAAAATTCTCAAGTGCTAGCTTAACTCTCATATGCTCTTGCTACGATCCTTGAAACCATACCTGTACCCTTCTTTGATTAAAGCCTTACCCAAAATTCTAATTTTGATGTCTCCTGTACTCATCTTTAATTGCCACCTTATTCAGTTGATATTTTTCAACTGGATCATGTAATCTTTTCCTTGGAAATCTAGTTATGCCCCAATCAACTACACCACTGAATGACTTTTATTCAAACTGTTCTTTGTTCCCTACAATCATCTCTATCTCTGAATGGTTTTATCCAATTCATCCTTTGTTTCTTGCATTCATCTCCATCTTGGTAGAACATTCTAGTTCTACTCTGTTAAGCTTGCCCATATCGTGTCTTCGTTGGTAAGCCCATGCCAATTCCTTGTTGGACATCTCTTCTTCTCATACTAGGATCCATGTTGCAAGATCCTCTCTCTCTTCTACCTTGACCTTGCAAACCTTTTTCATTCATGGATCGTGTTGTGGCCTTATCAACTCAATCTCCAAATCATGCATTGAATCCATTCCATGACCTTGTCGTTTCCCATAACTCTCTCAAGGGTTGAAATGTTGGTTTGTATAAGTTTTCTCTTGTTGCTCAACGGTACACAAGTTCCTGCAATCGGATGGTTTGAAGATCTCTTGATGGACACAAGATGTATGAGGAATTAAAGAATCTCATGATTGGTTGCTCTTGCTAAGTTAAACCCGTTCCTCTTGTATCATGTCCCTATATGGACTCATCTCCTCGTTGGTTGCTTGAAGGAAACCATCTGATAGGAGTTGATCTCTCATTTCCTATCATCCTTGTATTCTATCTTGTGGATCATGTTGTTGTTTTATCAAACAAATCTATGAATGCCATACCTGCTTGGTTCAAGGACCTTGTTGTTGTCTGCAGCTCGCTCATGTCTTGAGTTTATCAATCTTTGTCTCATGATTGTTTCCCCATGTCTAATCTCTTGCAAATCGTCGATCTTGTTAGATACAGGAAAACTGCTTGGGACTGGAGCAAAGTCTCATGCCATGTTATTTTGGTAACCAATCCATGTTCTAATCATGTTGTCTCCATTGTCAACTCATGCTCTTGTTGGCTCTTAACCTTGTAGCTCATCATTGTTTTGTTTGCCTCCCTTTGGGCACTGCTATCCTTGCATGAATCTGTCATTGCCACGTAAGATTTTCTCATTGGTTGTATGTTCAGTAATGTTGTTATGATCCGTGATCGATGATACCGTGACGAAACTGAGGACATCCTGTGGACTGTAGCCGCAAGGTTGTCTTGCTTGGCACGCACTGGTATCCAGATCTCTGGTCATGATACATTGCAAAACTACACCGATGTGTTATCTTTCGTGACATTCTTTCAAATCTACCCGTGCCTCATGAGATTTCTCGTTGGTCATGTTTGGTAGTGGTGTTACAATTAATGATTGATGGTGCCACGACGAAACCAAGAGCCTCTTTGTGGGGAGGCCCACACAAAGTAGTGCTACTTGGAACGCATTGGTATCACGATTGTTAGCTATAATCCATTATGAAACTAAACCAATGTGTCATCTTTTGTGGACTTTCACATCTATCTTTTAATGTCTCTCCAAAAATCTATCTCTTGGTGTTCTTCAATTCTATATTTTGATGCTTCTCCGAATCTCCTTCGATGTTCTATCAAAAGGAACATATTTTGGATCAGTATAACAGAGCATATTTTAGAAGTGGCAAAGAGAATAACCTTTGAAGAGCAAGTCACTGACATCAACATTAACAGACTACAAGATATGGTAGACAAAGAACATTATGTGATCTATTGAGAAAGTCATGCAGCATATGCCAGTACAGCTGGATTGAAGGAGCACATGGACATTAAAGTTAGACCAGTGTCAGTCAGGCAATAGTTAGCAAGATCTGATGTGTTTCCAAATATGTCGCCTGTAGGTTCAAAAGCTTCAATACTAGTTCAATGTCTATTTGCATGGTCATCATAATGTAAAGATCAATCCTCTCCTGTGTGCCTCATGTCTTCTGACCTTAATGGTAACCATGCGCATATAGATCAACTGCACCACTTTTACAGAAGTTGAAGTCTTAGAGCTTTCTAGTGTTGAGAGACAACTGATTAGTCACAACAGTGGACAGAATAGTCTGCAGCTAAGCAATGAAGTGTACTTGGTTCTTGTATCAAGAAAGAACAAGACCGACCCATTATCATGTTCTGCACAATGAGATAGTTTCCTCTGTTGATGGAATGCAGGAGTTTGTTCATTTGCTATCTGATGTGAGCAATGCAATTCCCAATTGGATCAGTCTGTTTGACCTGAAGAAATGGATGCATGAAATAGCCAAATGGATCTCTATCAGAAGTGTTGTTTCAAGCTAACAAGTATGTCCCCTTGATATAAAGAAGTAGTTAACTCTGACTCTGCAGGCCATGTCCCACAAAATAATGATATACAACAAACCTATAAACCAAATAGTAGTGTTCATGGTGATCTCACCCCCCAAGACCCTGCTGTAATGAAACCAATTCCATCTTGGATAATCACATGGATAGTACGAGCCATTGTCTCATATTGCTGAAGAGCTATGGAAGGCACGTTATCAGTCGATGCCCATAACACATTCAGGTGCAGTCAAATATCCTGTTTGATACTCCATTGGATGAACCATAGAAAGGACATTCAGAATCAATCCCTTATTCTTGAACAGTCAAGTTGTTCCACACACCCAACTCATAGCAATGAAGATTGAAGACAAAATGACCTTATTCAATCAACAGATCTTTGATTATGAGTAAACCCCCCCAAATGTTGGATTGCCACTGTATAATAAGAAGGCTTGCCATATGTCAAAAGTAGTTCAACAAGTTGGTTTTTGTTGGTTTACAACAGGATCACAAAGGAAAGTTGCACTCAAGTTGTTGGCAGCAAACTGCTTCTCAAACTTGGTGAATAAACACTTTGCCTTTGAAAATGAGTACTCTTCATCAACCTCATTTAGCCTGCCAATCCATTCAATGATATCCGTTCTAGGCTGCAATTGAGTACAGCTAAGTTTGGATTTTTGTCACTGGTTTTCCTCACATGCTGAAGGATTTGGATCCTATATAGAAAAATTTTGATCTGTCTCACCAAATCTGCACATTCCATATCATTCGAGACTGCCTGTCAAGTCAGCGAGTACGCAGAGTTGCATGTTGCACAAAATTTGCGATTGCATGGTGCACCCCAGACCCATATCTTGGATTGTGAACTACAAGTTTCCAGCTTGTCTCGGATACATTTACAAGAATCACCATTCCTCATGTAAATGTCTGCAAGAACCTTGTGCATCAGAAGAACAAAGTTGTAATCCTACACACCTATATGCCTGCAACTGTAGCTTGGTGTCTTCTGTTGCCTCTATCACTAAGTGAGTAATAGAAAAACCTTGCTTGCATCATGAGCCTAATCAAGAGTTCAGCCTATCACCTACATACCTCAGGCTAGTCAGAAAGAATTAATCAAATCTTGTAATCCATATTGAGAATGTATGCATTTTGTTTCAAGAGTCTTGTCAGAAAAGGGCTACCACTATTAGCACTTATCCTACAACAACAGCTATCAAAAGATTGCACCAGACTCTACCTGCATGATTATTGTTGCTTGGAAATATGGATCCTCTTTATTAATGGTCATCGAAAAGCACTGAACCGACAAAGTCAGCTCTCACATTCACTGCTTACTCAACAGACTCAGATAATACAGTGTTGTCCTTAGAGAAAGAGAACTGTACACATGGAACATTATGTAGCTTTCCATCAGTCTGCTTTTCAGTAGTTTGGCATCTACAGCCGACGTGAACATTGTATGTTGGTTATCCGATTTTCTCAGCCTTAGCAAATATCTACCTCATGTATGATCTCATCCCATATGGAAACGATCGTATATGCCATATCCACTAGAGAAACTAAAGTTTTGAAAACTGCTCATCTATGCTACAATCCACATACTGCATGCTGAAAGTGCTAATTGGGACAATTTGTCACGGATTCCTCCCAAAGTAGTAGTGTTATCTTGGATCCCTTCCAAGGTAATAATGCTTCATGGAAGTCAATGAAAGAAATTATTCAAACAAGAGTCACCTGCTGTTGACACTTCTTAGCGCAACCACTAGAGACAGGGTGTTAGGCTATCTCTGATAACGGCGCCAGAAGTGCCTTGATGGTATTTCTTATGACTATTGGATAATTCCGCAAGCGCACAGAATATACCGTTGTAGCATTTCACCCGGGAGTATTCCAAGGTATCGTTATTTATTTTATCCCAAGTGAAAGCAATTGCTACAAATGTTAATAGAAAGAGATCCTTAAATCTATCTCAACCTAGCACAACTGGTGTAGAGGGGGGTAATCGAAGTATAATAGGAAGGTGATGATTCAAAGATAACAAATGAAATGATAAAAGATATCTAGTGTAGTATAGTTAGGTGGGAGGACAACGAGTGAGAAAGGTTCCTGTGATTCTTAGTTTACTTCTATGAACTATCCTATCAAATAGACGAGATACACTAAGATTGCTACCTTACTACCGGTGTGCAGGGGGTAGTGCGAGACAATAGAGGACAAAACCTCTACCCGAAGTGCCTACACTCTTATGGGAGCCAACCTTTTAAGAACTTGCCTAAAACACGTGGAGGGATACTAAGACTAGACAGGGCTGTCACCACCTGCTAGCACTCACTAACAATCTGTGCGACAAGCGGCATTCAAAGGTAAGATCTAGTCTAAGCACCATGCTTACACTAATTCTCACCACTTTAGCTGTGGCCAAGGCAACTAGAGCACCCTACGACAGGCGATGAACTAACACAAGTTGAGTTGGTTACAGGATCACAATCTAATGCATGCCGACCAAGTAATATGATAACTCACAACAAAACTATTACTAGAATAGTAATGCACTAAGTATACACTTAGTAAAGTGAAGCAGGAATATATTGTATTGAAGTAAACAAGTCTGAAATAAAGAGAAAGATACAAGAGCTATACCAGACACTCTAGCAGACGACTTCGGAGACCCCGAGCGTAGCTCGACTCAACTCTAACTCCCGTACTAGACTACAACTACTACTAGAGATGGAACTACATTGCTTCTCACTTGTATCTTGAATGAATCATGTCTTGAGAGGGTGGATGCAGCCTTTATTTATAGGGGAGAGCAAGGGGGTGCCACGTCAGCGATCCGCGTGCTCCTTGCCTCTCCATCCTTGGATGAACCGACTTAGAACTGCCTCAAGATGGACGGCCGTGCTAATTTCAGCACATGGGAAGCATGCAGAGAGGTGATGGAGTGAGTCGGTGGCCAAAACCCACATAGGGGGGTTCGGCCGACCCCTATGATGGGTGGGGCCAAGCCAGGTGTGGGCCCCACCTGTCATAGGGTCTCCCCTGGTACTTGTTATGTCTTGATTGCTTCGTTTCATGCCTCAATCCGTGTGCCTTTGATCTCCACCGTTGAATGGAAGCACAAGTTGATCAGATGGATGAAATGATTTGGTTGGAGTGTCACACGGATTGTGCCATGTCACCAGAGCCAGGTGGGCTCCATGAGTGGTTCGGGCGACCCACCATGGGCCCACCCTTGGCTCTCCTCTCTTTCATTTGATGTTGTATGCAAGGTGATGAAATGTGGTGGCCTAGGGCAACCAGACGTGGTTCGGCCAAACCACATAGGTGACCCCTAGCTGCTCACTTTTGCACTATTTTGGTCTTCCCTGCATTCACAAGCTTAAGAGTACAAGTGGAACTAGTTATTGATAAAATATGTTCATGTTATGTTTATTCCCCCTTGAATCCGAGGCCTGTTGATGGTGTTTGAATGTAGAATATTATGGTATATCTACCGTCAACAAGATCCCCCAATCTTAAACTTTGCTCGTCCCGAGCAAATAATTAAACCCAGCCTCGGTGGATCAGGAGTTGCTTCAATGTTTATATTTAAATAATACCATGTGCACAACAAAGTACTTCACTTTTGAATGGAAAATTTGTCTATGAAAATTCATTCATTTTACTTTAGTTCTTTATGGAGCTAATGACCTTTCCTTTGCCTTAGGTGGTTGAGAGACAGAACAGTTTGACTTGAGCACTAATTTTCTCATTCCTTGCAAGTTTCATACTGGAGGTTTTAACAATATTTTTCAAAAGAAAACTTAATGTTCCTCATATGGTCCTCTCATGTCGCTCAAATGGTGTATGATTACTTACCAAGGCATAAAGTGAATGTTGCCTTCCTTATCATCCTACTTCTAAAAAATGGCTTATGTGGAGTTTAAGGTAGGAACGAAAGAATGTAGCATACTTACCTTGCATATGTTGTAGAGCTAAAGCTTGGATCCAAAGAGAGAAGTGTCATGCCCTTAGATCAAGACGTGCAAGTGTGTGGAAAATGATGGAACATAATGCTCCTCTATTTGAATTGTATCTCTCTATCTTGTTTTTGAGACATGGCTATCATTTTTTCTTCTTATTTATGAGCTAGACTTGCTCATCTATTTTGCTTTTCTTTTCTATGGACTTTCTTGTGTCCATATTTCTTTCTTTTTATTTTGCATAGCCCTTTGTCTCTTCTACCAAATTGACTAAGAGAGATATTCTATGACTTTAACACATGAAGCATTTATTTGGTGGAAATGAAAGGCATGTGGTTGCGTACTTCCAGTGTAGAAGCAGCATGTATACGTGGTGTGTGCGTGATCTTGATCTTTTAGAGCATGATAAGTCTCTCAATAAGGGTCAACAAGACTTGACAATACTCAATGCAAAGCAAATAGCTTATTTGGAAGGGTTTAAACATGTGTAGCAAGTATGGCTGTGGTAGGAATTTTATCACCATTGAAGAACAATAAGGTTTTGATTGTTTAAGAAATAAATCTCCAGTAATCATGCATGCTTGGAACAATATTATAGTGGCTCTTGTTTTACCATATCATATCTCACAACAACTTAGACTTAGTTCTAGTATTTATCATCCATAAAGTTTTCAGGTTCATGATGATTTGTAAATGAGCCAAGTAATCCATACTCAAAGAAATACTAAGTTGTAAACCAGACATTAAAGAAATATTAACAGAGCAACTATTCATCATTTTCATTAGGAAGATAAACATTCATGAAACATATGAGACAAAGAAGATATTTTTGGTGTTTTTATTTTATTATATTTAAATGTATCAAAATAAAATGCCAAGACAGGGTACTTACCTGAGTGAGGGAGAGAATCTCCCCCAAGCTTGCCCTTTTGTACATGTCTCACTGAGGTGTTGTTCAATGTTGTCGCTCCATGCCGGCGAAGGTTCTCCAGAAGTGTGTTCATCCTGTGACCCCGAGAGTCGTATCTCGGTGTCATGGGAGGATGAGCGTCGCGATGAACTCCCGCTTAATACTATGCGCACCTTCTTTGCTGCAGCCTTGAATGGGTTCTTCATATTTGCACCAAAAACACAAGACGAGCCAAGCTTGGAAAATATGGGTTAGCTTAAATTATTGAGCCTTCTTACCAGATGATTACCTCTCTTGACTCCTTCGGGTGATGAACACTTGAGTGAAGAACAAGGATGAAGGAAAGTATTTTTGGATTTTCTTTTTGGAAGGAGGTTTGTTTGAAGGTGAGAGAGAGTTTTAGAGTGTGGAATGCTCTGCTCATGTTTTTGTCAAAGTGATGTGTTCACGAGCATGGCAATGAGATAGAGAAGGAAGTGGAGGTGCAGGGGGCATAAGGCTTGGTTCGGCCGACCCCTGCCCTCTCTCTAGTTTGTGCCAATAATTGGGGAAATCTCTGGTGCATTGAATGGAACAAAGGCTGGAGTGATGGGGCTCAATGGACGGGTCGGCCGAACCATCAATCACCTCAAATTTTCAGGCATCTTGTTGCCTTGTAACCATTGTTGGAACTAGAGCAAGTGGGTGTGGTCATGAGTCAGATGATGGGTCGGCCGAACCCCCACATCACCTCTATTTTGGTGCCAAGCGAGACATGGTGTTCGCCAGAGATTGATGGTATGGTCTATTATTGCCTGGTGAAGCATCAGCTCTTCTCTCCTTTGGCTGCTTGCTCATGGAGCCAATTCTTGGAGTGAGTGATGAATGGAACCAAAGGGCCAAAGGAGGGGCAAGACATGACCATGGATGGTGGATGTTTGCTCATGAGAGGCTTCACGGGAGCATTCTTTCAAAAGGTGATTTGTTTAAGGTTTTAAGTAAGAATCTTTCCCAAGATTAGCAAAATGTGTTTTGATCAATGTTTGTATGAGTGGAATTAGAGAGAGAGAATGACAAAGTTTGCTCTTGGCTCACTCATGGTTGTTATATGCATTTCTCTCATTAGCATTTTTTTAGTAAGAGATGAGAGAGAGAAAGAATCTAGCTCCCAGAGTGCAAGTTTGACTCTTGCAGCACTCTATAAGACAAAGAATACTAGAGCATATGAATGCACAGAGAGAAACTGAGAATATTTTCAGGTTGCCATGCTAAGTTCATTTAGATGATGAAGATTGACATGCTTTCTTTTAGATGTTTTCGTGAGTGGAGCATATCAGAACAAAGCAAGTATTGATTTGGACAAAATATGGCAGGTGAGAGGCACCAGGGTGGGGTCGGCCGACCCCACCATGGGCTCCACCTGGTGTCGATTTTACTCAAGAAGGTTAATTAGTTAATTATTTTAAAGTTGAGCTTGATTATTGATCGACAGAAAAAGGTTTGGAAAGAGTGCCAAAGTAATTTAAGCAATTAAAGGAAGTAAACTTGAATTAAATTTGATGTACTTACCTTGATGGAAGAGTTGTTCCTTCTGGTCCTTGCAATAGGACCATCTTCTTGGGCTGGTGTAGGAATTTTCGTTGGAAATATCGTCGGTTGTATTACCTTCCTCTTCCATACTTGCTTTCTATTTGCTCATGGTTGTGATTTGGACTTCTTCGTATCTCTCATGAGGGCAAAGGCACGTATCTCCTTTAGCATGATCAATGAGCACTGCTCAACCTTTGGTCGGAATTTGAATGTCTCCAGGGTCCCATTGATGGTGAATTGAATTTCTCCAGCTCCAACATCAAATGTGTGCATTGGTGGTGCTGAGGAACGGTCTTCCCAAGATTAGTGGAGTTCTCTCATCCACCTCCAGGACCACGAAGTCCATGGGGACAAGGAATCCACATATCTTGTCGGTAATGTTTTACGCTATCCCCGCCGGGTAGTGGACCGATTGATCCACCAGCTGCAAACGTATTGATGTAGAGAATAAAAAAGTGTGATTAAGTTTGTTGGACATTACCTTTGGCATGACGCTGAGGCTTACTCCCAAGTCGCACAATGCATGCTTGAAGTGTTGTGTCCCAATAAAGCAGTCAATGGTGGGACATCCAGGATCCTTCTTCTTGGTTGGCAGTTGATTTAAGATAGCCGCGCTGCACTCCTCGGTTAACTTGACAATTTCCGTCGTGGGCAGCGGGCGTTTGTTGTTGAGGATGTCTCTCAAGTACTTGGCGTAGGTTGGTACCTGCATTGCGTCAAGTAGTGGGATATGTACGTAGAGATTACGAATTACCTCGACAAATTTCCCGAATTACTCGTCGGTGGTTTGCTTCCTTGTTCTTGGGAAAGGCAGCAGCATATTTGTGTCGTAATACTCGTGAGGGGCTGTCTTTCCTTGGAATTTGGTGTTGTCATCAGTTGACGGCAATTCTTCTTCTACTACTTCTTCATTATTCTCCTTGTCTGGTCTTGTGGCCTTCCCTGCCATGTTAGGATGTGGTGGGGCGAGTGGACTTACCTCCCCTCGTGGTCATCGCATTGATATTCAAAGTATTGCAAGAAATTTCAGGAGATGAAGTAGTAGAAAGAAAATGAGCTATTTGAAATTCTAGCATTTTATTAAAACTCATTTGTTCTTTAACAGAAGAAGCGAGAGCATCTATTTTAGCATTTAGAGTTTCAAGGGTCTTACCATTTGCTAACAACCTTTTATTCATGCTTTCATTGATTTGATTTATGACAAGATCTTTTAATGGTAAATGATTACCAAAATTTGTATTACCTTGAAACTTGGAGTTCAACGCCAATCTTCCTTGAAGATGATTTGCATTGTTGTAGATGGCGTCTACCTTCTTAGGATTTAATTTGGAATAAGAGACACTACATACCTGATTCCATTGATGCTTGGAAACATAATGTTGTATGGCCTCTCGATCTTCCTTGAAGTTGGCACGTTCTTCTAGCCTTCTTAATAAGAAGTCCATCTTTTCCGAGACTACATCTACTTCATGGATGGTATATGTGTTCTTCTTCTTGGACTGGAGTCGATCTTCATTCCACCCTTGATTTGTCACCATCTTTTCTATCGGATTCTTGGCTTGTGTGACATTGAGTGAAGTGAATACTCCTCTTGCAGCGGCATCAAGGTGGCTACGGGCTATTGGGGTTAGTCCATGGTAGAAACCTTGAATCAGGAGCCATTCCTGGATTCCATGACGAGGACACTCCTGAATGTATTCCTGGAGACGTTCCCATGCTCCAGGAATCGTCTCATCCACTTGCTGTGCAAAGCCTGAGATCTTTCCTTAAAGAGCAGTGGTTTTGCCCATCGGGAAGAACTTCTTGAGGAATGCATTGGCGCAACTTGTCCAATTACCAATGTCTTCAGGATAAGCATAGGACCATTGTCTTGCCTTTCCGATTAAGGAGAACGGAAAAAGGCGAAGATAGATGGCGTCTGCTTTGACTCCTCTTACGACAATTGTGCCACACAACTCCAGGGAATTCTTGAGATGTGCATTTGCATCCTCATGGGGCTTTCCGCAGAATGTATTGGCTTGCACCATATTGATAAGAGATGGCTTGAGCTCAAAAGTGGCATCCCCCAAGCTAAACTACGAACTGGTAGCGACATTGTCGGCCGCCGGTGCAGAATGCTCGAAGATGGTCTTTTGGGCCATAGCTTCCTTAGGTGACAGTACAGATCCTCCTTCCTTGAGTGGTTCCAAAACAGAATCAGACTTCCAAGAGGAGGCTGGACGGAGTCTAGCACTCCGAGTGGTTGTCTCTAGATTTTCTATTGTTATGGCTTGAAACTGGAATCCACTCATATAATGCCTTGCTTCACAAAGAAGCAGAGGCAAGGGTAAACCCTATTACATCGAATTGATACTAAATTGATGATAGGTTCCGGATTCGATCATATTAAAATTTCTAGGCTGTGCTTTCCCCGGCAACGGCGCCAGAAATGCTTGTTGACACTTCTTAGCGCAACCACCAGAGACAGGGTGTTAGGCTATCTCTGGTAACTGCGCCAGAAGTGCCTTGATGGTATTTCTTATGACTATTGGATAATTCCGCAAGCGCACAGAATATACCGTTGTAGCATTTCACCCAGGAGTATTCCAAGGTATCGTTATTTATTTTATCCCAAGGGAAAGCAATTGCTAGAAATGTTAATAGAAAGAGATCCTTAAATCTATCTCAACCTAGCACAACTAGTGTAGAGGGGGGTAATCGAAGTATAATAGGAAGGTGATGATTCAAAGATAACAAATGAAATGATAAAAGATAACTAGTGTAGTATAGTTAGGTGGGAGGACAACGAGTGAGAAAGGTTCCTGTGATTCTTACTTTACTTCTATGAACTATCCTATCAAATGGACGAGATACACTAAGACTGCTACCTTACTACCGGTGTGCAGGGGGTAGTGCGAGACAATAGAGGACAAAACCTCTACCCGAAGCGCCTACACTCTTAAGGGAGCCTACCTTTTAAGAACTTGCCTAAAACACATGGAGGGATACTAAGACTAGACAGGGCTGTCACCACCTGCTAGCACCCACTAACAATCCGTGCGACAAGCGGCATTCAAAGGCAAGATCTAATCTAAGCACCATGCTTACACTAATTCTCACTACTCAAGCTGTGGCCAAGGAAACTAGAGCACCCTATGATAGGCGATGAACTAACACACGTTGAGTTGGTTACAGGATCACAATCTAATGCATGCCGACCAAGTAATATGATAACTCACAACAAAACTATTACTAGAATAGTAATGCACTAAGTATAGACTTAGTAAAGTGAAGCAGGAATATATTGTGTTGAAGTAAACAAATCTGAAATAAAGAGAAAGATATAAGAGCTATACCAGACTCTCCAGCAGACGACTCCGGAGACCCCGAGCGCAGCTCGACTCAACTCTAACTTCCACACTAGACTACAACTACTACTAGAGATGGAACTACATTGCTTCTCACTTGTATCTTGAATGAATCATGTCTTGAGAGGGTGGATGCAGCCTCTATTTATAGGGGAGAGCAAGGGGGTGCCACGTCAGCGATCCACGTGCTCCTTGCCTCTCCACCCTTGGATGAACCGACTTAGAACCGCCTCAAGATGGACGGCCGTGCTAATTTCAGCACATGGGAAGCATGCAGAGAGGCGGTGGAGTGAGTCGGTGGCCAAAACCCACATAGGGGTTTCAGCCGACCCCTATGATGGGTGGGGCCAAGCCAGGTGTGGGCCCCACCTGTCATAGGGTCTCCCCGGTACTTGTTATGTCTTGATTGCTTCGTTTCACGCCTCAATCCGTGTGCCTTTGATCTCCACCATTGAATGGAAGCACAAGTTGATCAGATGGATGAAATGACTTGGTTGGAGTGTCACACGGATTCTGCCACGTCACCAGAGCCAGGTGAGCTCCATGAGTGGTTCGGGCGACCCACCATGGGCCCACCCTTGGCTCTCCTCTCTTTCATTTGATGTTGTATGCAAGGTGATGAAATGTGGTGGCCTGGGGCAACCAGACATGGTTCGGCCGAACCACGTAGGTGACCCCTAGCTGCTCACTTTTGCACTGTTTTGGTCTTCCCTGCATTCACAAGCTTATGAGTACAAGTGGAACTAGTTATTGATAAAATATGTTCATGTTATGTTTATTCCCCTTGATTCTGAGGCCTGTTGATGGTGTTTGAATGTAGAATATTATGCTATATCTATCGTCAACACCTGCTAAGTAATCATGAATGATTAGAATGTTGTCATATCCCAAGTGATCTCTCTTTTGTTTGCATCAAGGTAAGTGTAAGTATATGATCCATCAGAGTGGTAACTGAACAAACCTTTGCCATCTACACTTTATCATGAACCATCAGATCACTTATATCTACGGAATTTTAAGTAGCTTTGTACTAGCACCATTCTAGAAAATGGAATACACGCTTTTCTACCCTTAAAATAACTCTTTCATTCCGAATCTCGGGACGAGATTCTTTTAAGGGTAGGAGGGTTGTAACACCCAGGTGTTAGTCACGAGCTAACCAGTGAGTGTGGACCTAATCAAGATATGTCAATCAATGATCTTGATCACTATCTCACATTCATCTTCATCTATCATGGATATTGGAAAGGTTTCATAAAGATCCGAATCAAGAATTCACATGAAATGACAAGTTCTCCACTTGATTGGAATTATTGGTTAAGTGAAGATGAGCATGCAAGGTCAACCAAACCTTGCAACCTTGCCCAAACAACTCTACTTGAACTCTACAACAAATGTCATGAAGGATTCATGTTGAGAAAAGGTCCAGAAAATAACTCAATTGGCCGGGGTCTCCAAATTGAGCTTTCTAATTGCATTAATTTGACCAAAGTAGAAATGTTATTCTGAGCAAGATATGAAGTTTGACCTTAAATAACAGTTATAGATATTTTAGAGTACAACAAATGTTATTTTTGGACCAAGTCATAATTCAACATCTAAGTACCTCAAAAAGTGGAATCAATACAGGGAGAAATCCTGACTTCAGGACTTGATTATTTTCTAAGTCTGAAATCTCTCCCGATTGCAATGACGTCTCACGTTCTCAAGATTTCATTAAGCAACTCAAGTTGGACCAAATATAGAAGTTGAAGGGAATTAGTTGATGCATAGTATATCAAAAGTTGAGATCAATCCAAATTTGTTCGCTAAGGTTTGACGTCCTTTGTCCATCGTCATTAAAGCTGCTGAGACTCTCAAATTGGGACATCATTATCTCCTAAACCATTAATCAAGAGGCCGAGAGCCCTTAACCAGTTTTGAAGAGCAGCGCACGGGCAACAAGTTTCGTATTCGTGCACAAGTCGGAATATGCACGGAAGATGCCGGAATCGGCCGCCCAAGTTGCCACATCATTGCCTGCGACGTGTTCGTCGAAATGCTGCAAAGACGTACGCGTGCTGCCCATGTCCAGAGCTTCGCCCCACCATTGCCAGTGCACCCCACCTCCATTTCCTTCGCCCCAGCTGAAATGGGAAGCACCAGGGCCCTTCCTCGCCTCTCCCACCTCTCTGGCTTCCTCTCCCGCTCTCCATCCCTCTCTGCTGGAGCCGACAGCCATGGCCGCCATTAGGCCTAGATATCGAGCCAGCTCGGCTCGTTACAGCTCGGCTCGTTATAGCTCGGCTCGTTATAGCTCGTTATACAAACGAGCCAGCAGAGTAGCTCGGCTCGACTCGCTAAAAAGCTCGAGCCAGCTCGTTTGGCTCGCGAGCCAAATCAAAAAAAACACAAAACAGGGAGATTATAATAGCTAGTAACAAACACAAAGTATTTATAAAATTAATAGTGGAGAACTGGAGATTGGAGAATATAATCCATCCATCGATTGGCCACAATTCCACATTTCCACTAAGTTTTTGTCTAGCCAGCTCATATATCACCATGGCCATGGCTCATGGAGTCATGGATCCATGTCTCCATGAGACCATACAGTTTACATATCAGTATATCACCCATTCATACAGTTTACATATCACCCATTCATCCAATCAGAATGCAAAAATGAAGCAAAAGAAATGAGCTGCAGACTACAGCTTGAGTGGTAGACTACATATCACCCATTCGCAGATTGAACACTTAACTCCTTGAAATACTTCCAACAACCAACCCTCTTTCCTCTCTTTACCTTTGTCTTAGAAGGAGATATATGAATACCAGCCCCAGGCTTCAATTTCTTCTGCCCTCTGCCTGCTTTTGAAGGATTTGATGGCACGCTTGCTTCATCTACATCCTCCTCCTCCTCCTCTTGACTTTCATCATCATCATCTGATGGCACGCTTACAGATATAGCAGTAGCATCAAAGTTCTCTCTGCCATCCTCATCCTCTGCCAAAGGCTCCATGTGCTGGTACACAGATTATATACATGTCAAAAATCAATTTCGCTCACAGATTATAGTCTACAATCTACGGATTGGCATATGCTCACATGAATAAACATAAATATAATGGCATAGGGGCATCCAGACCCTGACCCAAATCCTACACAAGCAGCGACACTCATAGGCTACAACTACAGATCAAATCATCAAGAAAAATACATACCGTGTCTGTTTCTACTGATATGGACGCCGATGGAGTAGTGGGCTTTGCGGCTGCGGATCCATGACCACGACCGCGGCCACCGCGATTGCTTGACGACGGCGGCACCATCTTGCGTTTGTTCCTTGATTCAAGACTTGCTGCCACCGGAGGAAGCATCCCTTGGACCTCTTCCTCATCCTCCATGGCCTGCTTGTGGAGATGGAGACCAGAGACTGCGTGGTGCATGCGGCGTGCCTGCAGCCTGCGTCCGGCGAGGAAGGAGAAGGAGGACGGCCGAGCGCGTGCCTGTGAGCGTCGAGGCGCTGAGTGGCAAGGAAGGAGGGCGGCCGAGCGCTTAGAGCGTGCGTGCTGCTTGCGGCGGCCGAGCGCGTGCAGCGTGCGGTGTGGCGCCTCGCCCTCGCGGTCAGCAGTCAGCACTATATATTGATTAGGGTTTCACTTCACAAATTCAGTTGGGCTGGGCCGAGCTACCGAAGGGGTATGGCCACATGGCTGGCCCAATTTCAGTTGCTGGCTTGTTATGGCTCGCGAGCAGCTCGCGAGCTGGCTCGTTATAAACCGAGCTGGCTTGTTATGAAACGAGCTGGCTCATTATTAAACGAGTCGAGCTCGAGCCGAGCAATTAACGAGCGAGTCGAGCGAGCTAGCGAGTTTCGAGTTTTTCGGCTAGGCTAGGCCGCCATGGACGCCGAGCTCACAGCTGCCGCGTCGCCATCGTCCCTCATCTTCCTGTCTCCTCTCGGCCTGAGAGCCTTGCTCGGTTCTTCATGGCCCAACTCTGCCCCATTTCGTAACCTTTTTCCGGCAGGAGTCGTCGCTGCGGTGCTGTCCTCCGAGCGCCTCGCCGCCGGCGCTGCTGCGGCTGCTGTTCCCTGCTGCTGGAGCGGGCATGCTGCTGCTGCTGTTGCCGAGCGCGGCTGCGGCTTGCTGCTGCCAGGCTGCTGGCTGCCGCAGCCGGCCATAGCCAGTCGCTGACCGCGAGCAGCTGGCCAAGGCCGGCCAGGCTCCGTGCCGCTCACTCCCTCTCTGCTCAGTTCCTGCGAAGAAGAAGACCGTCCCTCTTTGTGCTCTCTTGTGTGTGGTTGACAATTGGGACCCGTAGGAGTTCATTTCTACCTCATTTGTTCAGATTGCGTATTTTCTTGTAAAATCCATATCTCCAGTTTGATAGCTCCTAAATTAGTGAGGCTTGTTTTGTTGGATTGTTTGTTAAGTGTTCTGCATGTTAGATCTAGTAGGTTTGCTATGTTATGTACATTTTTGTGCTGTAGAAATTATTCTTGGTAAGTGGTTTATGAAAAGAATTAACTTGTTTTTGGCCATATTTTGAGAAATATGAGTCCTAAAATAGTGATTCCAATTTTGTTAGTCTTTTCATGATATTAACTAGCTAATAGTAATATAAAACATGTAGGTTGTTTACTGTTTTCATGATGTTTCACATTAATCTTGTTAAATAAAGATTTAATGCTTGTTTGCTTGTTATTTTTGTATCTGGCGTTCTAGTACTTCAAATGGCATGCAAATTATTGAGTAGACTCCCTGTTTTGTGTGTGATGTCTGATTAAAATTTCATGATTTATGGTACATGTATGGCTGATCTATGAATTTATCTTCTTTGATGCTTATTAAGTAGATTTAAATGCATTATAAATATTATATAGATGTAAAAATGGAAAATGATGTTCCACTGCCCTTGCATGATATTGTATTAACCTGGGAAACCATAATATGGTCATGTGTTTAAAGAAAATATTGAGTTTCACATTTATCTTGCTATCCATTGCATTGTTGCATTATAAACTTATTATATTTATTTTGTAGTAATTAATTTATGATACCTGAGCATGTGAAATTTGTACATTAGCCATGATTTGTATTTAATTATCTCTCGTAAAAATGTTAGCTCCATTTGAGATGTTTACCATCTGACTTAAATAATTAAATAATAGGTTTTTATGTAGTGAGTTAGTGAATAGTTAGAGGCAAATGAATATATGCATGTTTCTTGTGATGCTTGTTATGTTTTAACCTAAGATGGGTGTTGTGCGGCATATTATGATGGTTAGAGCTATGTCAATAGCTCATCTATATGTACTCCTTGATTAGAAAATAAGTAAACAACTTAATTATATTTTTGCTGAAAATGGCTGCATGTGTAGTCCCTGGTTGTGTGCTGTTTTCTCCATTAAAATAATGTTTGATGTAAATGTATTCTATACAAAAGTTGTAGCTAACTTGTATGGCTAACTTGTCCTAAAATTTCATGGTCATAAACCTGATAGTATAGGAGTTATAGCTCTTAGAATTCTGCTGTCCAGATTTGATTGTTTTCTGTGCAGATCTGATTGTTTGTTTTGTTTGACTAAGTTATGCTTTAAATCACTTCTTGGTGATATTAGAAGAGTTGTAGTAAATTTTCTATTCTTTCCAGAATGTCTAGGTTCATCCCTTTTGGTGGCGTGAATATCTAGTTATGATTGTTTGAAGTGAGGAGACAGAATCTGTCCAAGTCTGGACAGAGGTACTTCTTTTGTATTGTTTGACCTTGTTAAGAATAGAATCACCTGAAGATGATAATAGTAAAGGTTTAGATAATTTAGTATTCTTTCCTGAAAATCTAGAATCATGCTTGTTGAATGTGTAGAACTGCAGTTATGCTTCTCTGAAGCCACTGTAAGCTTTTCTGCTTATAATTAAACAGACCTGCTTGTTTCTGCTTGTTTTACTTGGATAACCTTTGATTTAGCTCTGGATGATCATAACAAAATTATAGACAATTTCAATATCTTTGTATAGAGTCTTAGATCACCCCTGTTGGATGTGTTTAGCTTGAGTTATGGTTAAATCTTCTGCTTGCTGTCCTACTGTCCATGAACTGCATGTGTGAGTGATTGCTTTCACTTTGCTTTGCTTGATGTGATTGTTGGCTTATGGTTCAGTGTTAGTAGATTAACATTCCTATATTACTTTCTTTTATTCATACACATGCATCGTACATCTCATTTAGGTACGTTAGATGAGGAACACGTGGACGTGAAGGACGTGATGTTGGAGTTAGCCACAAGACGGTGTGGTGGACTAATCACGAAGATAGAAGGACTAATCGGGTGTTTGGATGAGAGATGCTCGTCGAGCGAGTGTCATCTAACAAACACTGACTTGGTGTTGGATTCCAGTCAAGCCCCAGGGCATTCTAAGCGTCCCATGTCTTGCAAATAAATTACTTAAGTCTTTATTCTTATGATATGCTGCATTAAGTTTTAGGAGTTGCTTGAAAACCCTTACTATTGCATATCCCTTCCTTGACTACCAAATATGCCTGATTCCTACTTAGGTCCAGGATCGAAACTACGCTTAGTCTTGCTTAGTCGGTAGAAGTCGAATGAACCAAGAACAAATGGCCAGTTCATGAACAAATGGCCACTGTGGAATTTAACCATGGTTTTCGGATTAATCGGAAGGTATAGGAGGGACGTAGACGAGCAGAAAAGGATGACGGTCCTTGCTGCGTATCTACCTCCAATTGTGCCATTAAGGACAGAACGCTGATGCGCGTCCTCGATGTCATGTTGAACCCTACCTTTGCTTAACTGGCCGGATAAGTCATTCTGACCGTGAAGTCGAGAAGTTCAGATCAGGGTGAGACATCGACTGGTTGCAGTGCGTATCCCAGGAGATTGCGGATAGGACCATGGGCGGGGACCTAGTGGGCCGGTCGACGCAACCGGTTTAGGGAAGATCTGAGCATCCTGGCCACCGTTGAATCCCTCGCATACGGTGCCATGGCGAATTCACACTAACTTATTCCTGAGCTGTTTGAAAGATAACCTGAGCAACCGTTGATCTGGATGCAAGGGTGAGCAATTGGTATTTACTCCAGCTGGATAGTAATTCGATTCGAATCGCGGTTTCTCCCTGTTAGTGAGAACTTGACATGAGCAGCAGGCACGGTGTACTCCAAACTAATTGATGAATGGATGTACATGGTTGAAAAGGCTGATTGGCAACTTATGAACTGGATATGAATATGATCATTGCTTGACTAGTTGCAGGAGTTGATTGTGCTACACAGTGAACCTAAGAAAGATAATTACTTAATCCTGGTTCCATAATAATGTTGATGCTATAATCTAGTTGGATAGGTATTCACCTAGACAGGTATTAATAAAGCAAGCTGATGAATTTGATGATAAAACTGGTGTCACGATGCATAATGAACCTTAAGCTTTTTATGCAAAATGCTGTCAGCCAGGTCCACCAAATAAAGCCTTGCATTCTTCTCAGTGTCATTTTATTTTTGGTCTATGACGGGTAAGTCTAGCTGAGTACATTTGAGTACTCAGGGTTTATCCCACCATGTTACAGGTGAAGGTCTAGGCCTGCGGATGATGGTGGATAAGCGCCGGTGGGCTCGGCCTTCTATAAGATATCTCATCTATGCTACAATTTGAGGATTATCCTTTACACTAGCAATGTATTTCGAACTTATGGTTATGTATCATTTAAAGCTATTCTGTTTTCAAATCGGTCTTGATCAAATTATTGTATTACTATATTTGTGAACTCCTTTGTAAATTTATTCCGTTGTAAAGCTCCGTGTATGTGATTGGTGTTGACTTAATCATGCGATCTGGGTTCTAAGTTGATTTACAGAGGTCTTTCGGGATAATCGGCGGACTACCGGATTTATATGGGTTCAAGTATGACGGTCTGATCACTTCGGTGATTGCTTTTGTACTTGTGCTCTTATAAATTGGTTGGTTCTGTTACAGCTTCAGGGTCTAAATGCCTTCTGCTTAAATAGAAAACTGCTCTCTCTTTTCCTTCAAATTTTTGAAAAAGGGTCGAACAAATGTTATGGCTTTCGGCCGTCACGTACAATTTGAAAGGCTTCCCTACCTGTGGTGGCACTAGCACAGGCGGAGACTTCATGTATTCCTTGATTTCGTCAAAAGCCTTTTGTTGTACGTCACCTCATCTGAATTCTTGGTTGTCTTTAACCTTTAGCAGTGGCGAGAATGGCAGCACCTTCTCTGACAAATTGGAAATAAACCTTCTGATGAAATTGTTGGCGCAAAAAGTGGTTCCCTAAGCCCAACACACTAGCGAAGCCGGAAACGACCCTTGAAGGCAGTAGAGCTCTCCCGGATCCAGCTAGCTTCGAACCCGGTCTGAGAGTGTCAGTAACACTCAAGCGTGCCAGTCAATTTGACCTGCAATTGACAAGGAAACAATAGTAATCAGTAATCACAGGGTGGAACTAACCGATGTGTCCAGGTAGTTCCAATTATGTGGCTCTGAGAGCCAATTCAATCGGAGATCGTCTACAAAGCCGATTCCGTCATGTTATGAACCGATAGTATAATAATGAAGTAAAACGGCTATCAGGATACTCATATGAGGATAATAACGTGCTAGCCGATAATTCAATTAATGTGTATAAAAGAAAATAGATCATGTATGCAGATCTGATCTGTACATCAAACAAGCAGAGATCGGCTAAAGCTGGTCTAGAAGGCCGGCGGCTTTAGCAAACCCTCTTCGCTAAGTTCACCAAGTCTGCGTTCACCTGGTCTAACGGCCAGCGGGCTTCGACAAACCCAGCAAACAAAGCTAGATCGTTTGATATCCAAATAAGTCTATATACACGATCTACTCGTGAAAGCATAACTGAATCGGCTCTTTAGCCGATGCAGGGTCCATGAAGCACGAACGAACGTTAGCGTAGCCATAAACAGACATCAAATTAAAGCAGGTCTAATCTAGTGAAAAACTTGTTTTGGGTTAAACCTGTTCCACCGGATGACGCTCAATTTAACTCAAACAAGGACACAAGAATAAGACTTACGATAACCTCAGAACCACTTATGTCTCAACTAGAACCGAACGCACAACATGTAACGAACAAGATTGATAGGGAATTAGCCGATGTAAGCATAGAACCGATCATCGTGGTGAAATAGGCTTAAGAAAGCATAAATGACGATCAAATTCAAGTGAATCTAAGGCCAAATCTATCAATCTTGATCGGGCAGAGAGATGTTATATTGATAAATAAACAATAAACAACAAATAACATCTTGATAACTTAATGAATCTAACTAAATTGCCATATTTAGCTAGAGCCGATAACTAATCCATGCGTGCAAACTATCTCAATCTATAGCCTGTCTACCGGATGACATTAACTAATAGATTAATCAAGCAAACAAACACGAATCGATAACTAATCCGCGCGTGAAAAACGTCCTAATCTGCATCTCATCCACCGGATGACGGTTAACACAGATTGATCGGGTAAACCAGCGTGAATCATCCTTGACTCACTATGCTTCCCGCGTCCACCGGATGACGCCAAAGAAACAGAGCTTAGCAAGGACCCTGGTCCGCCATACTTCCAGGTCCACTGGATGACGCTAAAAAGACATAGTTTAACAGGGGGTTGACGATACTTACAAGCAAGCCTGCGTCCACCGGATGACACCCAGCCTGGATGAAGTAACTCGCCGGACTCGACTGACTTTAGGGTTTGTTGGCCGGAGTTGAAAGTTGTGTTGTATTGATGTTGTTGTATGTTTTACAATGGCTGAGGGCTTATATTTATACCCTGAGCGTAGATAGAGTCCTAGTCGAATTACAACTCATCAATAGATAAGGAAACTAACAAACTATCCTATATCTAAGGTAACTTGGAGTCACATCTTCCCTTTCATAACGAACTCCGATCGTGATCGCATCTTGGCGGTGCAGACTCTGGATGACGTCACCAATACCGGCGCTACACGCCTTCTGTCACCTTCGCCCGATAACCGATTCACCATTCAATCGGC
>JAHLJS010000008.1:30342486-30396479 GCA_038502445.1 Eremochloa ophiuroides
AGCCGACCTAAGGTACGGCTCCAGCGAGCTTCTCGCCGTCCGCCATGGCCGGAGCGCCGCCGAGCTCTCAGGTCGCCGCGACGAGGGCGATGCCGGGGTCGGCTTCCCTCTCTTTTGCTCGTCTAAGAGTCTCCGTTAGCCGTAGATCCATTCCACACCGTCGGTTAGGTCTATCTCGCCGTCGTTTCTCCGGAACCCAAGTTCGCCGTGAAACCGCTCGCCACCGTGCCGCCATGCGAGCGCGGTCAGTGAGTTTCCGTGCGCAATAGTTCGATTAGTCGCGCGCACAGGTCCGCTAGGGTTGCAGGAACACGGAACGAGGCCGAGCCGCGCGAGCAACGGCCGGAATCGGTCGGCGCAAGTTCGCCGGACCACCGCCGTCCGCCATTGCCGCCGTCGAGCTCGCTCCGGTGGAGTACGACCCTCGGCAGTTGGTCCATCGGGTTCGTCTCGTTGCCGCGAGTCGGTAGGTAGCCTCGGCGTCGCCGGAGACCTCGCCGTCGGCGAGCTCTCGCCGGTCAGCGCCGGCGGCTCTGTTTCTTCTCTCTGACGCGTGGGGTCGGGTCGACCCCGGGGCCCGCGAGTCAGCCGTTCGGGTGCGCCTCTGGTTCACTGAGCCGGGTGCACGTAGCAGTTCTATCGGGTTTAGGTTTTCGATTTATAAAAAGGAATTTCCAGAAAATGTGTAAAACCTTCCAAAATTCATATCTGGAGCTAGGAATGTCCAATGGGGGTGAACCAAATTTTGTTGTGTTTGTATTTCTGAGCTCTATCAAAGAAATATATAAAATGTACTTTTTGAATACTTTTTGTGTGCAGTTATAATTAAATTGTTAATTGCTTGTAAACTTGATAAATGCATAAGTAATTGCAGGAATGTGCTAAAAATGTGATTCCACTTGCATTCATCTTGTTTAGGGAAGTAGAATCTATGAAAAATATGTTTGCTGGTGTTTCACTATTATTTATATGATGTCTAGTATAATGTGCCTTTTATGCTTTAATCTGGCAAAAATCACCATGCTTAATGTGTTAAGGTTATGGACATGAATATTTTTCCTGGGCTATGTTATGTTGGAAAGAAGCTAAGAAAATTAGGAAATCTGTTGGTTGATACTTTTCACTGTGTTAAGTATTTTCCATTGCTTAAAAGGCTGGTTGCTTGTTATTTTTGTGTAGACTGTTATACTTGTCCAAATGACTTGAAATTTTGTCAGTAGGCTGATCTGGATGTGTAATAGCTACTGTAATTTCTATGGATTTTTATAGTCACAGTAAGCAGTAGGTCCAGTTATAGGCTAGGGTTTATTTAATTGTTTCTAAGCAAATATCTTTTGGTTGTGGTAGGTTAGTTGATGCATGTTAATTATTAAGTGCAGGTTGTAGACCTCTCACTCGGGATGAGAAATTGTTCAATGTTTTGCTTAAGAAGGGTGAGTATGAGTTGGTTGTCTAGGAAAGAAATAAATGAGTGTGGATTGTTAAACTGATTGCATATCGTGGGTTAATTCGTGCATCTCTATCTTGCATTTTATGTGCATTCTCAGTTCTCATATATGCATATCATGCATACAGGATCGCCGGGAGGAGTGACACTGTTGCAATTCGATCCACCGGAGGAGGGAGTTCCACCGGAGATTGAAGTGCCCGAGGTTTCCGAAGGACAAGAAGAAGAGGCTGAACTTCCAGAGTGCCCGGATCACCAACCCGCTAACTTTGTGAAAGGCAAGCCCCGGAGCATTCCTAAGTCTCCACCTACTCTTTTTACAAATACACTGGTCTTTATTAAATCGTATGATTGTGCACTTAAGTATAGGAGTTGATATGATACCGTTGCTGCATTTATTCCTTGTCCACTTATACTTGATCCTGAAGTTATTACTAGACAAGGGGATGGGTTCGATCCTATGCTTAGCCATGCTTAGACCGGTAGAAGTCGAGGGATTTCCTGTCCTTCGCGAGCATAGGTGGTTACCAATGATGATGGGGTTGGATTCCACATGATGGACTATATGTGCCACCATGCCACAGTGTCTAATGAGAGAATCAAGGCTAGGTAGCGGGGAGCCGCATGACATGGTTGAGGTCATGCCGTCTTCGGTGCTGCTTGCGGCCGACTAGGACTGAGGCCACCAGACATCAGTTGAGATTGAAGGACGTCGTCAGATAGCTGGCCAGATAAGTCATTCTGACCGCGAAGCCGAGTATTTCTTTCTGAGCCGGGAATTGGTGCGACTAGGCAGACATATTCTGGAGGTAGGAAGTATGTGCGGAGACACCATCTTACCAAGGGCAGGTCAGGGACCTGATGCATCCTGGAAGTGGGTTGGTCTCTGAGAATATGGTCCCCGCCAAGCCCGCGACATATTGTGACTCAGAAAGATTTAACGGTGGCCCAAGAAGCCAGTGGCTCGGCTGACAGGGTTTGTGATTGGCATATTTGCCAGCTGGTACAATCGATTCGAATCGCCATCTCTCCTGGTTAGTGAGAAACTGAACTGATCTTCTGGTGAGGTAGAGGCTAATAACTTGAACATAATGATTATGGTGAGATGAGGTTGATATATGTGGATATCAGAAATCATATGGTTTTATTGATTGCTACAATATTCAGTGAATGCTTAGTATAGTGGCTAATCCTAGTAAATAGTTTAACTGAAATCGAAGCTTATCACAATTAAAATGAATAAGTTGAGGTTCTACTGTAGTAATGCTTTTGATGCAAAATGATGCTACCCTCTGAGCTCCACCAAATAAGCCTTGCATATCCTTGAGAGTCTTTTTATTTACTCCCTGTCGGGTAAGTCTAGCTGAGTACAATTGAGTACTCAGGGTTTTATTCCCATTGTTGCAGATGGTGTAGTTTTCTACGCGTATTGCAGGAACTGCTTCACCCCCGCGGGCGAAGAAGACTAGACCCGAGGGCAGGGTCATTATCTATCTTTAGTTGTTGTAAGAATGCTGTGACGGGGTCATGTGATGGTACTCGTATTTGAACTCTGTGGTGTAAAACTATGTTGACTTCCGCTACTACCCTATTTGTGTAAAAGACTATGTTGTACTCTGATGTTTAAATTTCGGTTGCGAACTTATGTGTCATGTGATCGGGTATTGCTGAATGAATGATCCTTGGGGTATGAAATGTTTGAAATCCTTCGAGATTTCCGGACTACCGGGTTTATATTGGCTCAAGTGCGACTGGATTGCGGCGAAAATGCGATCGTTGTACTTGTGCTCGTATAAATTGGTCGGTTCTGTGACAGCTGGTACCAGAGCATAATTCAGCATATACCGTCACTTGACTATTTAAAAACTAAAAGAGTTTTGAGTTTTACAGACTAATTGCCAACTGATAGTGTGTATAGGTGGTTTAAACCAAGTGTTTGCAAAACTTATGAGTACCAATGACCAAGTCCTATAGCCCTATGTATATGTGGTAATTAGGTGGCTTAGGTAAGTACTGACTTGGGGGAAATTGCATCATATTTCTATTTGTGGTTCATTTGGTTTTATCGTGCGGATAATCATGAACTGTCGGTTTCTTATTGCTTCTTATGGGTCAATGTACCACGTCGCCTAAGGTAAGGTGAGATGTGAGTGTAAGATCGAACAACCATCGATCGATGGTGAGAGTATGTTACTGAAGTGAGTACATGTTATCCATATGTGTACTTATGGAAGTAAGGTGGAGTAATTAATTTTTGGGGTCGCAAATGTTCATGGGAACATTTCCGGCAAAAAGTGCTTCTTGTTGCCCTGCATACATTGGGATCGGGCTGAAATGAATCTTCTGCAGGTACACTAACCACGCAAAACGTATAGCACGGTTAGTTACGTATATGAGAGCACGTGGTATGCCACCGACTATAACGTTAGTTAAAATATATTATGTGTGAGGTCGTTGGCACGTGCATGCATCATGATCATGAAATTAATTTAAGCTATTTGTACTATTTCCTTCCCTATGGTAAAAATTTGTGCTGTCCTATCTTATTCTAAATGCTGAAAGATGTTGTAATGTACCAGATGGCAGCTGAGGGTGAGCCGCAGAGTGGTCAGTTTCTGGAGCAGTTTGGCACACCCACTGTGCTATGGAGGTTGTTGAAGTCGGTGGGATATGCAGAGCCACCACTGTATTTCTGGAAGCCAGCGAAAACCATGGTGCAGCTTTGGTTTGATGTTTGGGTGACTATCCCTGTGCTTGAAAGGGGTTGGCCGTTTCCAGGAATAAAGGTGAAAGTTGACATGAGGACGCCATGGGATGGTGCGCAGCTTGCAGCTTTTGAGGTGTTGACGGATATTTGCAGCCGGTTCAACAAGAGAGCTGATTTGGGGCCAGCAAATGTTTTTCCCAGGGTGGATGCTTCTCAGGGTGAGTGGGCTCAGTCTAGCCAAGCTTCTTTAGAGCGAGGCAGGGACGAGCGTGCTCATAGCACGGGTGCTTCTATGAGTGCTATGTTTGCTGTCCTGAGGATGCACTATTCCACTAGGGATGGTTGGATGAAGTGCGTTGAAGCCCTGCATGATGCTGTGGAAAAGAAGTTAGAAGCTGAAGAGTGGGCACGTATGGCTCGTCGTAGCTCAGATGACTTGGTGGTAGCTCTCACTGCCTGTCGCAATGAGTTGTTACGATGCACTGGCGCCTTGTTGGCAGCTGATCGCCGTGTCGAGGTGCTTGAGAGGGAGAATGCAGATCTTCGCCGCCAGCTTGACAATCGTAATATGAGTTTGACACGTCAGCACAATGAGTTTCTGCAAGAGTTGCGTGCTAGTCAGCAGCAAGTCTGGGAGTTGCAGCAGGATGTTCATCGTCTAAACAACCGTGCTGATCCGTTTCATCCTCCGGGGGCAGCGGAGTTTGCTCCTGAGATCTTCATTGCAGCTGATGATGGTGAAGCAAGTGAGGAAGAAGAGGAAGAAGACCCCGAGGAGATCGTGCCTATTGACGAGAGTGATGACCATGGTGGGAACGTGTCCGGCGTGGACAGTGACCACGATGACTAGGCTTTTTCTAGTGATCTTGCCATGATCGGCACCCTTTTGTATTGGGAAAACCTTTAATGTCATGTAATGGGTAGAACCTGAATTGTAATGAGAGAACCCTGTGTGTTCAGGGCTGGAACCATCAAACTTTTAATTAAGTAATGGTAACTTATGCAGCTTGGAAACCCTTTTTGGTTGCGCCTTGTTATTGTGCGGTTGTGTGATGATTATTGAATTATTGTGCCGTTTGTTGGTTATCAAAAATGATCATTGATATCTTTTGGGCATAATCTTTCGGTTATCTTTGACATAACTGACACTTAACAATGGTTGTTGCGTGTTGCTACAGATGGCACCTCATACCCGTCGTCATGGGTCAACCAGTGGTGGTGGGAACGAACATGAAGATGAGGAGTTGCCGCCTCCTCCACCACGTACCCAGGAACAAATGTTTGCTCAGTTCTTGGACACCCAGCAAGCGATTTTGCAGCAGATGGTTGCTAGTAACAACCACAATCGCGATCGAGGTGGACGCCGCGGAAACGATGAGGACCAATACAGTAACTATAAGGACTTCATGGACACTAAGCCTCCGGTATTCAAGCAGGCCGTAGAGCCGCTGGAAGCTGATGAGTGGTTAAATACTATTGAACAGTCATTCTCTGTGCTGCGATTGACTGAAACCATGAAGGCTAGCTTTGCTGCTATGTTACTGCAAGGCCAAGCTGGAATATGGTGGGCCAATCGTAAGACCGCCTACCTTGTGGTCGCTGATATCACCTGGGAGCAGTTCACCAGGGATTTCAGGGGGCATTTCATTCCAGCAGGCTTGATCAAGATGAAGGTCAATGAATTCATGCAGCTTACTCAGGGTACCAAGACCCTCACTCAGTATCATCATGCCTTTAACAATCTGTTGAGGTATGCCCCGTGGATGGTAGATACAGATGAAAAGAAGATTGAAACATTCAAGAGAGGTCTTAGTACCAAGCTTATGAAGACTCTGGCGAACAACGCTCGTACAACTTTTAACGAGTTCATCAGTGAAGCTTATATCCAAGAGAAACAGAACAACTTGCACACTGCTTCCAAGGGAGGCAAGAGGCCATTTGAAGGAAGCTCTTCTCAGTCAAGGACTCCAGCAGCTAGTCGTGCGGTGGCAAATCGCCCTGCTTACCGTCCGGCTATTCCTGGAGCAAAATTCAGACCCCCTCCAAAGAAGCAGCCAGCGCCTCAGCGCTACAAGAAAGGTTTCACAGTGCCTTTGAACAAGAACAATGCTCCTCCAAGCAACGCCGTTCCAGTGAGGACCAACCAAGGTCTGGGGCCATGCTTTAACTGTGGCCAACAGGGACATCTTGCTCGTTATTGTCCTCATCCCAGGCAGGGTCGTGTCCATCACACTACTGTGGAGGAACTTCCGGAAGGTGAACCAGTCACCGCGGGTATGTTTTCTGTGAATCAGCATCCTGCTATTGTTTTGTTTGACTCTGGATCGTCGCATTCTTTCGTGAGTCAAGCATTTGCACAAAAGCATGCATTACCAATTGTTGAGTTGAGCCATAGTTTCCGGATAACTTCAGCTGGGGCTGAAATTTGTACGCGTCATGGTGTCGGGGATGTGACCATCGAGATTGGTAATCGGGTTTTCATCAGTAGTCTTATTGTGCTACCAGGGTTGAGTCTGGATGTTATTTTGGGAGTTAGTTGGATGGACAAGCGGGGTGCGGTGTTGGACGTCCCTAACCGGATGTTAACACTGAGGGAACCCCAAGGTGAAGGCACTTTTCAGGTTCATCTGCCCCGTAGGGGAGATCTTTTTAGTCTCTCTTTCTCAGTGGAGGCTGTGACACTTCAGAGCCTCCCTGTAGTGTGTGAGTTTCCTGATGTCTTTCCTGATGATCTACCTGGACTTCCTCCTGATCGAGATGTGGAGTTTGCAATAGAACTTATTCCCGGTACGGCACCTATTTCTCGAAGGCCATATATAATGCCTCCTCATGAATTAGCTGAACTCAAGAAACAACTCCAGGAGTTATTGGACAAAGGGTTCATTCGCCCTAGTTCCTCTCCGTGGGGCTGTCCTGCAATCTTTGTTAAGAAGAAGGATGAAACTTTACGTATGTGTGTGGACTATAGGCCACTAAATGCTGTGACAATTAAGAACAAGTATCCTCTACCTCGTATTGATATCTTGTTTGATCAATTGTCCAAGGCCAAGGTTTTCTCCAAAATTGATCTGAGATCTGGGTATCATCAAATTAAGATCAGACCACAAGATGTTTCCAAGACGGCTTTCTCCACTAGGTATGGATTGTATGAGTATTTGGTTATGTCTTTTGGATTAACCAATGCTCCTGCACATTTCATGTATCTAATGAATTCGGTATTCATGCCTGAGTTGGATAAGTTCGTGGTAGTCTTCATTGACGATATTCTGGTATACTCTGAGAGCATGGAGGATCATGCTGAACACTTGAGGATAGTCTTGACTAGACTTAGGGAGCATAAGCTATATGCTAAGTTCAGCAAGTGTGAGTTTTGGTTGACTAAGGTACCTTTTCTGGGCCATATCTTATCTGCTGAAGGTATTTCTGTAGATCCGTCAAAAGTTCAGCAGGTGTTGGATTGGCAGTCACCAACAAATGTGTCTGAGGTTCGTAGCTTTCTGGGATTAGCTGGGTATTATCGCCCCTTTATTCAGGACTTCTCTAAAATAGCTAAACCTATGACCAAGCTATTGCACAAAGATACCAAGTTTGTGTGGAGTGGGGAGTGTGAAACAGCTTTTCGCACCTTGCAAACGTTGTTGACCACTGCTCCAGTTCTTGCACAACCTGATATTGAAAGGCCTTTTGATGTGTACTGCGATGCTTGTGGCACTGGGTTAGGATGTGTTCTCATGCAAGAAGGCCGAGTCATTGCTTATGCCTCGCGTCAACTGAGAAAACATGAGCAAAACTATCCTACTCATGATTTGGAACTTGCCGCTGTAGTTCATGCATTGAAGATTTGGCGCCACTATTTGATGGGTCACAAATGTCATATCTATTCCGATCACAAGAGTCTCAAGTACATTTTCACTCAGGCTGAGTTGAACATGAGGCAAAGAAGGTGGTTGGAGTTGATCAAAGACTATGATCTAGAAGTACACTATCATCCGGGCAAGGCCAATGTCGTAGCCGATGCCTTGAGCCGAAAGTCTCATTGCAATGTATTGCAGCCTTTGCTAGCAGATGGGTTCAATCTTGTGCATCCAGTGGTGTTGAATAATATTACTCTCAGTTGTACTTTGGAAAGCAAGATTATTGAAGGTCAGAAAACAGATCCCGGCATATATCATTTCAAGAGGAAGATGAAAGAACAAGAAATGCTTCATTTCCGAGTAGATGAAAAAGGTATATTGTGGTTCAAGGATCGATTGGTAGTACCGAAAGACCGTGAGTTGAGGAATCAGATTATGGATGAGGCTCATTTGTCCAAGTTGTCTATCCATCCTGGTAGTAGTAAGATGTATCAAGACTTGAAACCTAGGTTCTGGTGGACCAAAATGAAGAAAGAAATTGCAGCCTATGTGGCCAGGTGTGATACCTGTTGTCGCGTGAAGGCTATTCATCTTAAGCCAGCAGGCCTATTGCAACCCTTACCAGTTCCAGGGTGGAAATGGGATGAGATAACCATGGATTTCATATCTGGGTTACCTCTAACGCAAAAAGGCCACGATTCTAATTGGGTGATCGTAGATCGATTGACTAAGATTGCACATTTCTTACCAGTTCGAACTACAGATCGTCCTCATCAGTTGGCACAGCTCTACTTTGCTCAGATACTTCGGTTACATGGTGTGCCAAGGACGATAGTTTCCGACAGAGGCCCACAATTTATTGCGCGCTTCTGGGAGCATCTACACAAGTGTTTGGGAACCAATTTGGTTCGCAGCTCAGCTTATCATCCTCAAACTTCTGGTCAGACTGAAAGGGTAAATCAAATTCTTGAAGATATGTTGAGGGCTTGTGTTCTATCGTCTAAAGGTTCGTGGGAAGAATGGTTGCCTTTGGCCGAGTTCTCATACAACAATAGCTATCAAGAGAGTATTCAAATGGCTCCTTTTGAAGCTTTGTATGGGCGCAAATGTAGAACTCCTCTCAATTGGGTTGAATCAGGCGAAAGGAGATATTACGGGATTGACTTTGTGAAAGAGGCCGAAGAGAGAGTGCATACCATTCAAACACATCTCAAAGCCGCTCAGACTCGTCAAAAGAGCTATGCGGACAAGCGAAGAAGGCCATTGGAATTTGAAGTGGGTGACTATGTATACTTGAAAGTGTCACCTATGAAAGGCGTGCAACGCTTCGGAGTGAAACGAAAGTTAGCTCCAAGGTTTGTAGGTCCTTTTCAAATTCTGGAAAGAAGTGGGAAGGTAGCATACAAGTTACGGTTGCCACCACACATGTCCACTATCTTCAATGTGTTTCATGTATCTCAACTCAAGAAATGTTTACGAGTACCGGAAGAGCAAGTGGATTTTGGTGATATCAAGTTGAAATCAGATTTGACCTATGAAGAAAAGCCTATTGAAGTAATAGATTACAAAGAAAGAATCACCCGTAGCCGAGTGATCAAGTTCTATAAGGTGGTGTGGAACAACCAAAGTTATTGGGATGCGACTTGGGAGCGAGAAGATTACCTCAAGGAAGTCTATCCGTCTTTCTTTAAACAATGGTAATTAACTCTAATCTCGGGGACGAGATTCTTTTAAGGGGGGAGGGCTGTAACACCCTAGTGTTAGTTACTATTTTCACACTTGCATTTGCATGTCATCAAGCATAGATCATGTCATTTCATGCATTATTATCATTGCATTTGATTTGATTCCCTTTTATTGCTATATGTTTGTTTATATGTCCATATTATGCAAAATGTGTTGACATGCAAATGTGATGCTTGTTTACGGTTCTAAATGCTTTATACATGTTTAGGATAACATTTGGAACAATGTTCATGTTGGTGAAATTCCCAAAATACCCCTCTAGCTCATAGTTGACTAGAGAGCCCTTTAAAAGCTATTCTGTTTGACCAAACAAGAAGGGCATTTTAGAGATTCTGCATGTCAGTGCACCCTTAATCAAAGTTGTGTAGAATTTTATAAGCAACAAACTTTATTTTTGGGTCAACTCATGAAAATGAGTGGAAGAAGGTCAAAAAGTTGAATTAGTGCAGATTTGGAGCTGTTTTGGAAGTTTTCAAATTTTCCTAAGTCTAAACCGGTTTTCAGTTTCGGTGTACCCCTGTTCATTGACTTGTATCTCTCAATCCAGGCCGAACTAGAGTAAAGTTCCTTAATATGAAATGATCTACTCGTATAGCTCTTCAATCCATATTAGTGAAGTTTTCGCTGAAACGCCCTGGATCGCGAGTTATAGATCGATAAAAATCGAGTTTCAGTCGGGTCCGCGGAAACTGAATCGGAGCCGATTCAGTTCGACCCTCGGGCGAATCGCGGGCGAATCGCGCGACCGCGTCAAGCCTCGGCTGCCAGATGGCGCCGTACGCCGTCGTTGCTGCCGCGCGGTCGGCTTACAAAGGGGAACACGCAATGCTGTCTCCCGCACGCTCGCCCTCACTCTCCCCGCTCTCTCGCCATCTGTTCGCTCGCTGCTCTCCTCTTTCCCCTCCGCCGTCGCCAGTTCCGCCGTCGCCATTTCCGCCGCGACCGCCGCGGTGAAATCCGCCGCCACCGAGCCGTCTCCGACCGCGCCACCCTCGGCGCAGCTGCGGCTTGCTCTGCTCTTCGTTTCCGACCCGTTGCCGACCTCAGCCGACCTAAGGTACAGCTCCAGCGAGCTTCTCGCCGTCCGCCATTGCCGGAGCGCCGCCGAGCTCTCGGGTCGCCGCGACGAGGGCGATGCCGGGGTCGGCTTCCCTCTCTTTTGCTCGTCTAAGAGTCTCCGTTAGCCGTAGATCCATTCCACACCGTCGGTTAGGTCTATCTCGCCGTCGTTTCTCCGGAACCCAAGTTCGCCGTGAAACCGCTCGCCACCGTGCCGCCATGCGAGCGCGGTCAGTGAGTTTCCGTGCGCAATAGTTCGATTAGTCGCGCGCACAGGTCCGCTAGGGTTGCAGGAACACGGAACGAGGCCGAGCCGCGCGAGCAACGGCCGGAATCGGCCGGCGCAAGTTCGCCGGACCACCGCCGTCCGCCATTGCCGCCGTCGAGCTCGCTCCGGTGGAGTACGACCCTCGGCAGTTGGTCCATCGGGTTCATCTCGTTGCCGCGAGTCGGTAGGTAGCCTCGGCGTCGCCGGAGACCTCGCCGTCGGCGAGCTCTCGCCGGTCAGCGCCGGCGGCTCTGTTTCTTCTCTCTGACGCGTGGGGTCGGGTCGACCCCGGGGCCCGCGAGTCAGCCGTTCGGGTGCGCCTCTGGTTCACTGAGCCGGGTGCACGTAGCAGTTCTATCGGGTTTAGGTTTTCGATTTATAAAAAGGAATTTCCAGAAAATGTGTAAAACCTTCCAAAATTCATATCTGGAGCTAGGAATGTCCAATGGGGGTGAACCAAATTTTGTTGTGTTTGTATTTCTGAGCTCTATCAAAGAAATATATAAAATGTACTTTTTGAATACTTTTTGTGTGCAGTTATAATTAAATTGTTAATTGCTTGTAAACTTGATAAATGCATAAGTAATTGCAGGAATGTGCTAAAAATGTGATTCCACTTGCATTCATCTTGTTTAGGGAAGTAGAATCTATGAAAAATATGTTTGCTGGTGTTTCACTATTATTTATATGATGTCTAGTATAATGTGCCTTTTATGCTTTAATCTGGCAAAAATCACCATGCTTAATGTGTTAAGGTTATGGACATGAATATTTTTCCTGGGCTATGTTATGTTGGAAAGAAGCTAAGAAAATTAGGAAATCTGTTGGTTGATACTTTTCACTGTGTTAAGTATTTTCCATTGCTTAAAAGGCTGGTTGCTTGTTATTTTTGTGTAGACTGTTATACTTGTCCAAATGACTTGAAATTTTGTCAGTAGGCTGATCTGGATGTGTAATAGCTACTGTAATTTCTATGGATTTTTCTGGTCACAGTAAGCAGTAGGTCCAGTTATAGGCTAGGGTTTATTTAATTGTTTCTAAGCAAATATCTTTTGGTTGTGGTAGGTTAGTTGATGCATGTTAATTATTAAGTGCAGGTTGTAGACCTCTCACCCGGGATGAGAAATTGTTCAATGTTTTGCTTAAGAAGGGTGAGTATGAGTTGGTTGTCTAGGAAAGAAATAAATGAGTGTGGATTGTTAAACTGATTGCATATCGTGGGTTAATTCGTGCATCTCTATCTTGCATTTCATGTGCATTCTCAGTTCTCATATATGCATATCATGCATACAGGATCACCGGGAGGAGTGACACTGTTGCAATTCGATCCACCGGAGGAGGGAGTTCCACCGGAGATTGAAGTGCCCGAGGTTTCCGAAGGACAAGAAGAAGAGGCTGAACTTCCAGAGTGCCCGGATCACCAACCCGCTAACTTTGTGAAAGGCAAGCCCCGGAGCATTCCTAAGTCTCCACCTACTCTTTTTACAAATACACTGGTCTTTATTAAATCGTATGATTGTGCACTTAAGTATAGGAGTTGATATGATACCGTTGCTGCATTTATTCCTTGTCCACTTATACTTGATCCTGAAGTTATTACTAGACAAGGGGATGGGTTCGATCCTATGCTTAGCCATGCTTAGACCGGTAGAAGTCGAGGGATTTCCTGTCTTTCGCGAGCATAGGTGGTTACCAATGATGATGGGGTTGGATTCCACATGATGGACTATATGTGCCACCATGCCACAGTGTCTAATGAGAGAATCAAGGCTAGGTAGCGGGGAGCCGCATGACATGGTTGAGGTCATGCCGTCTTCGGTGCTGCTTGCGGCCGACTAGGACTGAGGCCACCAGACATCAGTTGAGATTGAAAGACGTCGTCATATAGCTGGCCAGATAAGTCGTTCTGACCGCGAAGCCGAGTATTTCTTTCTGAGCCGGGAATTGGTGCGACTAGGCAGACATATTCTGGAGGTAGGAAGTATGTGCGGAGATACCATCTTACCAAGGGCAGGTCAGGGACCTGATGCATCCTGGAAGTGGGTTGGTCTCTGAGAATATGGTCCCCGCCAAGCCCGCGACATATTGTGACTCAGAAAGATTTAACGGTGGCCCAAGAAGCCAGTGGCTCGGCTGACAGGGTTTGTGATTGGCATATTTGCCAGCTGGTACAATCGATTCGAATCGCCATCTCTCCTGGTTAGTGAGAAACTGAACTGATCTTCTGGTGAGGTAGAGGCTAATAACTTGAACATAATGATTATGGTGAGATGAGGTTGATATCTGTGGATATCGGAAATCATATGGTTTTATTGATTGCTACAATATTCAGTGAATGCTTAGTATAGTGGCTAATCCTAGTAAATAGTTTAACTGAAATCGAAGCTTATCACAATTAAAATGAATAAGTTGAGGTTCTACTGTAGTAATGCTTTTGATGCAAAATGATGCTACCCTCTGAGCTCCACCAAATAAGCCTTGCATATCCTTGAGAGTCTTTTTATTTACTCCCTGTCGGGTAAGTCTAGCTGAGTACAATTGAGTACTCAGGGTTTTATTCCCATTGTTGCAGATGGTGTAGTTTTCTACGCGTATTGCAGGAACTGCTTCACCCCCGCGGGCGAAGAAGACTAGACCCGAGGGCAGGGTCATTATCTATCTTTAGTTGTTGTAAGAATGCTGTGACGGGGTCATGTGATGGTACTTGTATTTCAACTCTGTGGTGTAAAACTATGTTGACTTCCGCTACTACCCTATTTGTGTAAAAGACTATGTTGTACTCTGATGTTTAAATTTCGGTTGCGAACTTATGTGTCATGTGATCGGGTATTGCTGAATGAATGATCCTTGGGGTATGAAATGTTTGAAATCCTTCGAGATTTCCGGACTACCGGGTTTATATTGGCTCAAGTGCGACTGGATTGTGGCGAAAATGTGATCGTTGTACTTGTGCTCGTATAAATTGGTCGGTTCTGTGACACTCGCGGAGTCGCAGGCCGCCGTGGCAGGTAATCTCTCGCTTTGTCCAACTGTGTGCACGGCGCGTTTCCAACACTGACCTTCCTTGTTTATGCAGCTCTGACGGTGCAGCTGCACGAACTGCGTGTGGCTGCAGCGAACGTCACCGACGTCCTCCGCGCGCGGGGGCAAACGCAGGTGGAACAGCTTGCGGACGTGCACCACCGCGTCCGCCAGGTGGCGATGAGCGGCGTCCGTCACGGTGCTGCGGGAGCTCTGGCCGCCGCCCAGATCAACTCCGGCATCGTGCTGGAGAACGTCGAACCGGGGATCCGGGCAGGCCAAGACATGGAGGAGTTTGGCACGCTGATGGCCGCTTTCGCCTCTCATGCCGACGGTCTCTCCGTGTCCGTCGACGCCGAGGACGTGATCCGGGACGGCGTCAATAATCCAAACTAGATTGTATTAGGCATTCTGATGTATATGATACTTCCGAACTCGTTATGCCCGAAACAATCCAATTTGCAAGACTGAATATTTTGCTTTTATTATTCTATATATATATTTTTTGTTCTAAAGGCGATGCTTATCGCATCGGCTGTTACACCTGATCGAGGGTATTTCATTTTTATGCTAAGGGCGACTCGTTACTACGATGTCGGCCATTTTTGTCCTAAAGGCGACCCACTTGCACGGCATCGGCTGTTAAAGCCAGATTCACATGAATCGGCTATTATCCCCCAACTGGGATGCTAGGGTAGTATTTGTTCAAATGCTTCCCGTTGATGGCTCTGGCGAGTCTCTGTCCTTCCAAGTCTTCAAGGATGTAAGCATTACCCAGAGTGCATTCCACCACACGATACGGGCCTTCCCAATTTGGCGACCATTTACCGAATCGGCTATCTTTTGTACCAATAGGCAAAATGACTTTCCATACTAGCTCTGATTCGGTGAAGCTCTTGCTTCTTACCTTAGTGTTGTAATACTTGGCCACCGGTACCTTGTTCTTTTCAATGTATTCCAAAGCCCTAAGCCGATGACAGTGCAAATCTTCTAAACTATCCATCATAATGTCTTTGTATTCACCGGCTGTAAGCTTGTTTTGCAACGTGACACGCCGTGTCTCAGATTGAATCTCCCATGGCAAGACGGCAGCGTGTCCATAGACTAGCTCATAAGGTGAAGCCTTGATCGTTCCATGCTGTGCCATGCGATATGCCCATAGTGCCTCGCTCAAATGCAAATACCATTTTCTGGGGTTCTGCTCAATCTTCTTCTTGATGACCTTGATCAAAATTTTATTGGAGGCTTCTGCTTGTCCATTGGCTTGGGCATAATACGGCGATGAATTATAAATCTTGATGCCCATGTCATCAGCAAAGGTCATAAACTCCTCTGAAGTGAACATTGTCCCCTGATCGGTTGTGATCATCTGAGGTACGCCAAACCTGTAAATAATGTGCTCCTTTACAAATTCGATCACGTCAGCTGAAATGGCGTTCCTCAAAGGAATGGCTTTTACCCATTTGGTGAAGTAATCAGTCGCCACCAAGATCCATTTGTGACCCTTGCTCGATGGTGGGTAGATTTGGCCGATTAGATCAATACCCCATCCTCTAAACGGCCATGGTTTAATTATAGGATTCATAGCAAAGGCTGGAGACTTTTGTATATTTCCAAACTTTTGGCATTCTTGACACCCTTTATAATATTTGAAACAATCTTCCAGCATCGTAGGCTAATAGTAACCAGTCCTCCTGATGATCCACTTCATCTTGTGCGCTGATTAATGTGCACCGCAGACTCCATCGTGTACTTTGCTCATCAGCTTCACTGATTCCTCTGTCCCCAGGCATTTGAGCAGCACTCCTTCAACAGTCTTGTAATACAACTGACCATCCAGCAACACATACTTGGTGGCTTTGTACCTTACCTTTCTGTTGACCCGTTGTGAAGGATTTGCCAGGTAACCTGCTATCTCGCCCCTCCAATCATCAGCTGATTGCTCGCTGTTACAAATCTCCTGCATCAGCCGATAACCCGATGCGTTCTGTGCCAGCCGATTAGCTTCCTGGTTCTGGGCCCTAGGGATGTGACAGAGAGATACCGTCATGAACTTCTTGATGAGAGCCTGGCACTGATCATAGTAGCCTCTGAGTATCTCATCTTTACATTCATACAAGCCGAGCAATTAGTTGATTACTAGTTGTGAATCGCCAAATACTTCAACTGCATCGGCTTTTGCTTCATGCAGAAGCTGAAAACCTTTCCACGCGGCTTCATATTTAGCTTGATTATTTGTGACAATCGGCCCGATCTGGAAAGCATACTCAAAACGCACACCCCGCGGTGAGATGAGCACTACTCTGGCGCCACCACCTTGCTTGCACGAAGAGCCGTCGAAGAACATAGTCCATGGGGCTATATCCGTTACATTAGCCGATCCTCCATGATGTTGCGTGATGAAATCGGCTATCGCCTGGCCTTTGACTGCCTTAGCCGATTCGAACCTCAAGTCAAACTCTGAGAGCGCCAGGATCCATTTGCCAATCTTACCATTTAAAATAGGCATCGAAAGCATGTGCTTGATGACATCCTCCTTGGACACCACCACACACTCCGAGGTAAGCAAGTAGTGCCTCAACTTGGTGCATGAGTAGAATAGGCACAAGCACAACTTCTCGGTTGGAGTGTATCTTGTCTCAGGGTCAAGGAGCTGCCTGCTCAGGTAGAAAACTGCTCTCTCTTTCCCTTCAAACTCTTGAAAAAGGGCCGATCCAATGGTATGGCTTTCGGCCGTCACGTACAACTTAAAAGGCTTCCCTGTCCGTGGCGGTACTAAGACAGGGGGAGTCTTCATGTATTCTCTGATTTCGTCAAAAGCCTTCTGTTGCACGTCACCCCATTTGAACTCTTGATCATTCTTGAGCTTCAACAATGGTGAGAACGGCAGTACCTTCTCTGACAAGTTGGCGATGAACCTTCTGATAAAGTTAATCTTACCAAGCAAAGTCTGCAATTCCTTCTTATTGGTTGGAGGTACAAGTTCATCGATCGCCTTCTTACTCTTGCTGCCAATCTCTATCCCTTTGCGGTGGACCATGAATCCCAGAAATTCGCCAGCCGACACGCCGAACGCACACTTATTAGGATTCATCTTCAAACCATGTCTCCTTGTGCACTCCAGAGTGGCCCTCAAATTGGCCAGGTGATCTTTATTGCTCTTGGATTTCACCACCACGTCATCTATATAGATTTCAACGATTTTGCCGATCAACTTGTGAAATATATAATTCATAGCTCTCTGATAGGTTGCACCGGCATTCAACAAACCAAACGTCATGACCACCCATTCAAACAAACCAAGCGCACCAGGGCACCTGAAAGCAGTTTTTGGGATGTCTTCATCAGCCATAAAAATTTGATTATAACCAGCATTGCCATCCATGAAGCTAATAACCTGGTGCCCAGCAGCCGAGTCTACCAACATATCGTCTATTGGCATAGGGTAGCCATCCATCGGTGTAGCTCTATTTAAATCCCTGAAGTCAATACAGACTCGCAATTTACCATTTTTCTTATACACGGGGACGATGTTCGATATCCACTCGGCATATCGGCAAGCTCGAGCTTCTAACAGCCTCGTGATTTCGGCCTTAATGTCGGGTAGAGCGTCCTCTCTAAAACGACGTGGAGGCTGCTTGTGTGGCCGAAACCCTGGCTTGATAGGTAGCCTGTGCTCAACAATAGATTTGTCCAATCCAGGCATCTCATAATATTCCCAAGCGAAGCAATCTTTGTACTGTTTCAGCAGTTGAATCAGCTCCTGCCTGAACTCTAGGTCTAAATTGGCGGCAATAAACGTCGGCCTTGGCCTGTCACCGGGTCCAACATCCACTTCTTCGAGCTTGTCGGCTGACGTGAATCCTTGCCCCAACTTACCCTCTGTGCCGTCGATCGGATTCTCCATTTAATAAAAAGACTCAAAGCCGATTGCTCTGATCGGCTGTTGACTCTCATCGTTGACCTTGATGGAGCATCCTTCCCAAGCCTTGCCAGAGAAACAATCATGATCCCCAGCTTCCCAGTATGTGGCATCTGCCGTTGCCACGCTGACTGAGTCGTCGGCCGGGACTACTTCGACTTCATCGCCATGCCACTGAATAAGGCACTGATGCATGGTGGATGGCACGCAGCAGTTGGCATGAATCCAGTCGCGTCCGAGCAGCAAGCTGTAGGCACCTTTACTGTCGATCACGAAAAAGGTAGTAAGCAGTGTCTTCTTTCCCACTGTCAGCTCGACGTTGATTGTCCCCCGAGTGTTGGAAGAATTGCCCCCGAAATCCTTGAGCATTAGATCAGTTTCTATTAGATCATCGGGACCCTTGCCTAGCTTGCAGAATGTAGTGTAGGGCATGAGATTGACAGTGGTGCCGCCGTCCACTAGCATCTTCGTCATGGGCAATGCCGTCGACATAACCTTTGAGATAGAGGGCCTTCAGATGTCGATTCTTGGCCGGCTTATCAAAAGTAGCTTGCTGTGCGAGCACTAACTTAACCACTCCCTCTTCTGATCCCGAATCATCTGAGTTGGACTCGGTGTCGTACTTCCTAGCTCTGAATTCTGTAGGCAGCACAAACACCATCTGTGCATCGGCTACAGCCTTTCCATTATTTTGTGAAGGCTTTTCACGCCACACCTGTTTGGCGCACCCCTCAGCCTGGAGCTCCCTGTTCCTGAGCCGCTGCACCCGGCGCCTTTGGCTTCTAGTTAGATCCCCCGGGCACCACTGGTTCTCTTGCCAAACCGGCTGTCGGCGTTCAACTACTGCCTCATCAAGCCGATCACGCAGGTCCCTTTTTTCACGCCGATCCCGCGGGCTATGGGGACTCCCCAGTCTCTGGTGCACGGACCGGCGGTTGACCTGGGACTGCCTGTACTCTCGGTACTGATCGCTGCATTCTGGACAGTTGCACAGCGTCGACAATCTCAAGCCTTCGTTCCAGCAGTGTCGGAAGAATGGGCAATGCCAGTGATCCTCCTCACCTTCCCGATGGCGAGCCATTTCTTCACGATAGCGCGCTTCTTCTTCCTCGCGGAGCCATCTGCGGTACTCCTCTTCTTCGCGCTGCAGCTGCCTTCGATGATCTTTCTCTTTCTGTCGTCGCCACTTATTCAGAAGGTGCTGGTGTCTGGGCCTCCTGCTCTTGGTGCCACTGGACTGTCCCTGCTCCAGCTGCCTCTGATTCTGCTCCCTCCTTCCTTTGATCAGCGCTAGCTCCTCAGCTGTGATTTGTGCATCGGTATCAACTGAGGAGTTCTTCTTGACCCGTTCGGAGGTTAACACCTTTACCTTGGTCAGAGGATTTGCGATTTGGACCATGTTCTGCCCCTTCGGGAATGGGAATTTGTCGATCTTCATCTTCCCCTTGGGAGGGGCCTCAAATTTCAACAGGCCACGCCTAATAGCATTCTGGATTGCTGCTTTGAAATTGCGGCAGTTGTTTGTAGAGTGTGAGGTGAGGCCATGGTATTGGCAGAACGGTTTTCCTTGCAAATCTTCAGGAGACGGTTAACGTAATCAGCCGGGAAGGTGATGTGGCCCGCACTGACTAGCAGGTCGAAGAGCTTGTCCAGCTTGCGTGTGTCAAAGTCATATTGATCTTCTGCGCTCCAACCCTTCGGCACGGCCATGGGCTTTGTACCCCATTTGAGCTCAACAGCAGCCACTTCTTCATTCTCCCCATCTTCTGAGTCAGAATTACAGACATAGGCCGACTGCTTGTATTTCGATTCTTTCTTGAAGCTCTGGGCCTGCTGCTCTAATGCGGCCACCCTCTGCATCACCTCGCTGATGCTGTTGAAGTTGGTGCCCACTAGTTTTTCTTGGACGTGTGGGAGCAACCCACTGACCACTATCTTGGCGAGCTGCTTGTCGTTCAGGTTCAAGGAGTAACACATGTTCCTGGTCTCCCTGAACCGCTTGATGAAAGCCGATCCAAGTTCATTCGGCCTTTGGCACATGTTGGTGAGATCTGTAATGTCTTTCTCCCCAGTGCCAGAGAAGAAGTAATTATGGAACTTGGTCTCCAGATCTTCCCAACCTTGAATCGAGGCAGGCTCCATAGACGCGAACCAGCTAAACGCCGGCCCTGTCAGTGATAGCGGAAAGAGCCGGACCCTGTGAGCTACCTCATATGAAGCTTCACCGAGCTGGGTCAGGTAACAGCTGATGTGTTCCATGGTGGTGATGTCGTCCTGCCCACTGAACTTGGAGAAGTCGGGCAAGCGATACCTGGGCGGTAATGTCACTCGGTCGTACCACTCGGGGTAAGGACGTCTATACTTGATTCCAGTCACGGTCTTTGGCTGCAAACCGAACGTATCACGGAGCATGGCACTCATCTGCTCCAGCAGCTTATTGTTGGGTGTCTGGGCATACCCCGGATGCGGCGCTACCTGAAGGTCTTGATATGTAATCCCCTCATGGTATCCAGGAGTTGGGTTGGCCGTGTCTACCACCGGCGTATTTCTAGCCGTCGGGTTCACTGCTGATGAGTTCATCGAGTTCACCGTCTGCCCAGTGGCCTGCATGAAAGCGACGAGCTCCTCCGGAGTATGATCTTTGTATAATCTGGGGGAAGCTGCAATTTTTTGAGCCGAACCGGCCGCAGTGGCACCTTGCATTAGTGTTTTCGGCTGGCTCGGCTGTTGCGGTGAGGAATTGGAGGTCCCTGCCGCTGCTTTCGGGTCTGCATCTTCTGCGGGTATGTTGAAGTAAACTGGGCCCAAAGATTCCTAATCCTGCCGCTTGAGAACGGTCTTCATGATGTTATAGAACGTTTGCAGGAAGGATTTATGGTGATGGCCGACTGCTGAATAGGCGGCCTCCCAGGTCGCTTCTTCTAGCATCTGCTTGAGGTCGGCCTTGCACTCCTCTTCAGATTTATCAGAATGGCCGTCCATGATCCACCTTGGGAATGCATTCTTCTTCACTATAGAGCCATCACGCTGCTTGCTGAATGAGAGTAGGCAGGTATCAGCGAATTCTTCAACGATCTTGTTCAGCACGGCCGTGTCCTCCTCGCTGAGATCTTCGACCCTGACCCTGAGGACACCGTCATCCCTGGAGGATCCGTCAGCTGCAGTCTTCCCCTTTGCCATGGTCTTCAGTGATTGTCCCACCGAGCGTGCCAAAAAGTGTGTTGGCACAAAAAGTGGTTCCCTAAGCCCAACACACCAGCGAAGCCGGAAACGACCCTTGAAGGCAGTAGAGCTCTCGCAGATCCAGCTAGCTACGAACCCGGTCTGAGAGTGTCAGTAACACCCAAGCGTGCCAGTCAATTTGACCTGCAATTGACAAGGAAACAATAGTAATCAGTAATCACAGGGTGGAACTAACCGGTGTGTCCAGGTAGTTCCAATTATGTGGCTCTGAGAGCCGATTCAATCGGAGATCGTCTAGAAAGCCGATTCCATCATGTTATGAACCGATAGTATAATAATGAAGTAAAACAACTATCAGGATACTCATATGAAGATAATAACGTGCTAGCCGATCTAATTCGATTAATGTGTATAAAAGAAAATAGATCATGTATGCAGATCTGATCTGTGCATCAAACAAGCACAGATCGGCTAAACCTGGTCTAGAAGGCCGGCGGCTTTAGCAAACCCTCTTCGCTAAGTTCACCAAGTCTGCATTCACCTGGTCTAACGGCCAGCGGGCTTCGACAAACCCAGCAAACAAAGCTAGATCGTTTGATATCCAAATAAGTCTATATACACGATCTACTCGTGAAAGCATAACTGAATCGGCTCTTTAGCCGATGTAGGGTCCATGAAGCACGAACGAACGCTAGCGTAGCTACAAACAGACTTCAAATTAAAGCAAGTCTAATCTAGTGAAAAACTTGTTTTGGGTTAAACCTGTTCCACCGGATGACGCTCAGTTTAACTTAAACAAGGACACAAGAATAAGACTTACGATAACCTCAGAACCACTTATGTCTCAACTAGAACCGAACGCACAACATGTAACGAACAAGATTGATAGGGAATTAGCCGATGTAAGCATAGAACCGATCATCGTGGTGAAATAGGCATAAGAAAGCATAAACGACAATCAAATTCAAGTGAATCTAAGGCCAAATCTATCAATCTTGATCGGGCAGAGAGATGTTATATTGATAAATAAACAATAAACAACAAATAACATCTTGATAACTTAATGAATCTAACTAAATTGCCATATTTAGCTAGAGCCGATAACTAATCCATGCGTGCAAACTATCTCAATCTATAGCCTGTCTACCGGATGACATTAACTAATAGATTAATCAAGCAAACAAACACGAATCGATAACTAATCCGCGCGTGAAAACCGTCCTAATCTGCATCTCGTCCACCGGATGACGGTTAACACAGATTGATCGGGTAAACCAGCGTGAATCATCCTTGACTCACTATGCTTCCCGCGTCCACCGGATGACGCCAAAGAAACAGAGCTTAGCAGGGACCCTGGTCCGCCATGCTTCCACGTCCACCGGATGACGCTAAAAAGACATAGTTTAACAGGGGGTTGACGATACTTACAAGCAAGCCTGCGTCCACCGGATGACACCCAGCCTGGATGAAGTAACTCGCCAGACTCGACTGACTCTAGGGTTTGTTGACCGGAGCCGAAAGTTGTGTTGTATTGATGTTGTTGTATGTTTTACAATGGCTGAGGGCTTATATTTATACCCTGAGCGTAGATAGAGTCCTAGTCGAATTACAACTCATCAATAGATAAGGAAACTAACAAACTATCCTATATCTAAGGTAACTTGGAGTCACATCTTCCCTTTCATAACGGACTCCGATCGTGATCGCATCTTGGCGGTGCAGACTCTGGATGACGTCACCAATACCGACGCTGTACGCCTTCTGTCACCTTCGCCCGATAACCGATTCACCGTGCAATCGGCTATTCTCCTTCCTTCTGCTGGACGGAATCTGCTTCCGAGATCGGCTATCTTCCTTCGGTATCGGCTATCTTCCTTCGGTATCGGCTATCGGCTCCCAGCCCAAAATTTGGTGTTAACATAAATTGATCTTGCCAAGTAAGGACCGCAACTCCTTCTAATTGGTTGGAGGCACTAACTGATCGATAGCCTTTCTGCTCTTGCTGCCGACTTCTATCCCTTTGCGATGAACCATGAAGCCCAGGAATTCCCCGGCTGATACCCCTAATGCACACTTGTTTGGATTCATCTTTAGCCCATGCTTTCGTGTGCATTCTAAGGTTGCCTTCAAATCGATTAAATGATCTCCGTAGCTCTTGGACTTCACAACCACATCATCAATGTAAATTTTAACAATCTTGCCGATTAGTTTATGGAAAATATAATTCATAGCCCTCTGATAAGTTGCATCGGCATTTTTAGCCCGAAAGTCATCACTACCTACTCAAACAAACCGATCGCACCAGGACACCTGAAAGCTGTTTTGGGAATGTCTTCGTTAGCCATAAAAATTTGTTTATATCCAGCATTATCATCCATGAAGCTGATGACCTAGTCCCCTACAGCAGAATCGACTAACATATCGGCTATTGGATAGGATAGCCGTCCATTGGGGTAGCTCTGTTTAAATCCCTCAAATCAATACAGACTCGTAACTTGCCATTCTTTTTATGTACATGGACAATATTCGATACCCAGTCGGTGTATCGGCAAGTTCGAATGAACTTGGCTTCCAACAATCTTTCAATTTCGGCCTTGGTGTCAGGTAACACCTCTAACTTAAACCGCCATGGAGGCTGCTTGAACAGCCGATATCCAGGCTCGATAGGTAGCCTGTGCTCAATAATCGATTTATCTAAACCAGGCATCTCATAGTATTCCCAGGCGAAGCAATCTTTGTATTCTTTCAATAAATCAATCAACTCCCGCCTGAACTCAGGGTCAAGGTTGGGAGCAATATACGTCGGCCTTGGTCTATCACCAGGTCCAATATCTACTTCTTCAAGCTTATTGGCCGACTTAAAGCCCTGTCCAAGCTTGCCCTCGGTGCCGTCGATCGGATTCCCCATTAATAAAAAGACTCAAAGCCAATTGCCCGGGCCACTGTTGACTCTCATCACTGACCTTGATGGAGCCTTCATCCTAAGTCTTGCTAGAAAAACAGTCATGTTCCCCGGCTTCCCAGTAAGCAGCATCAGCAGTGGCTACACTCACTGAATCATCAGCCGGGACTACTTCAACCTCATTGCCATGCCATTGGATTACAAATTGATGCATTGTAGATGGCACGCAGCAATTGGCATGAATCCAGTCATGCCCAAGCAGTAAACTATAAGAGCCCTTGCTATTAATCATGAAGAAGGTGGTGAGCAGTGTCTTCTTCTCGACTATCAATTCGACATTGATTGCCCCCCAAGTGTTGGAAGAATTGCCCCCGAAGTCCTTGAGCATCATGTCAGTTTTGATCAAATCATCAGGGCCTTTGCCCAGCTTGCGGAACGTGGTATAGGGCATGAGATTGACCGTAGCGCCACCATCCACCAACATTTTAGTCATCGGCATCCCATCAACGTATCCCTTGAGGTACAGGGCCTTCAGGTGCCAGTGTTTGGCTGGCTTGTCGAAAGCAGCTTGCTGTGCAAAAATCAGCCTGGCGGCGCCCTGTTCAAACTCTGACTCGTCAGAATTGGAAGAAACATCATACCTTCTGGCCTTGGGCGCCATGAACTCTGCTGGGAGCACGAACACCATCTGTGCATCGGCTATTGCCTTCCCTTTATCTTGAGAAGGCTTCTCTCGCCAGACTTGCTTTGGGCGCCCTTCTGCCTTGAGCTCTCTGTTCCTGAGACACTGCACTCGGCATCTCTGACTCCTGGTCAAGTATCTAGGACGCCATTGGCCCTCCTGTCAAACCGGCTCTTCGTGATCGACTAGTGCCGCGTCGAGACGATTGTGCACGTCCCTTTTTTCGCAACGATCCTGCATATCACGTGGGCATCCAAGCTTCTCATGCACAGACTAGCGGTTGGTTTGAAAATGCCTGTACTCCCAGTACTGACCGCTACATTTCGGGCAGTTGTAAATAGTCGGCAACTTCAAACCTTCATTCCAGCAGTGTCAGAAGAACGGGCAATACCAATGGTTCTCTTCTTCTTCCCAGCGATGGGCTAGCTCCTCCTGATAGCGGGCTTCTTCCTTCTCACGTGCCCATTGTTGACGGTAATTATTATATGATTCTACCCATCAACAAAATATAAAATAAGGGTATAAAGGCAAACACCACCATAAAAAAGGCTTTAACTGACAGAATTCCACAGTTTTGGTGAATCAGTGTTTTGCAGGGGGTTATAAAGAAAAGAACCAAGGGAGGCCCCACATGTCGGATTGAAATAACGAATTCCGCCGCTAAAGGAGATAAAGAATATTCCAGAGAACACCAGAGACACGCCAGACGAAGCGGGACCCGATTGGCAGTGAGAAAGGGTCGGCCGACCCACTACCGGGGTCAGCCGACCTGTCAGTCACCCCAATCCACGTGAGCTTTGACGTGGGCCCACATCCTGAAATTTCACGCAATCTCAACTGCCCGTCGAAGTCGGTTTGATCCAAGGGCCTACGGTTCATCCCACCGGCCTATATAAGGACCCCCAGACCCCTAGGGTTTCATATCAATATATTCAGTCATCAATCAGTTCAACCCAGTTGTATAGAGCCAGAAACACTAGAATCGTTAGAGCTTCACCATCTAGAGCATAGCTACGTAGGTTAGAAGTAGAAGAAGGCGAGTTCTACTCGAGTTCCGGATCTGTCTGGAGCTAGAAGGCTTCCCGGAGCCATTGTAAGCTCTCTCTTATTTCTTAAACCTCTTTTGAGTGCTTGAGATAAAGTTGATTGACATTGTTCTACTATTGATTATGTTCTCAATTATGCTATTCATTGCTTATCTAGATTATATACTTTGCATAGCTAGGATGCATTCATATTCATAAATAGGTTTGTATAGTGCTCATTCATTGATATCATGGGTGGGTGATGAACAGCATGTAAGCATGGTGCTTAGATGTGGTTTGTCTGCAAATGCGCCTTATATTCTGGGTTCCATGGTAAATCATGGATGTGACACTCCCATTGAGTCCTTTGTAGTCCACACTCCGAATGTAGGGAGAGTAGGAAGTTATTATTACTTCAGAAGGCTGGCTATGATCTTGATCTTCCATAGTAATATTCCCTTAAGTATGAATATGAAGTATCTTCGCCATGATTGCTAGTATAATTGCACCAATCTAATATGTCTTTGATACTATAGTTAGAATAACTTAGGATATCCTTATGCTTCAACCTAATCCATGCTAGTGATAGGAAGTGCTCTAAGTGATCATTATTATTATATACTGATTGATTGGATCATTACGCTTATCATATATATCATTATTATTGTGACATAACCCCTATTCTGAGAATATGGGTCATGCATGGTTATCTCCATATATGCATATGCATATGACATCTGTCTATCTACTTACATCCCATTTATTGCCAACCCTTCGCAATGGTAAAAATATAAATGACAACCCAGAATACTCCTGGGTAAAATGCTACAATGGTATAATTAATCTGTGTGCTTGCAGATACTAATATTTTATATCCTCTTTAGTCACTTGCATCTATAATAACTGCTTAGTATTATTCTGGGTAGTTTCCATACATGTCTCTTATATTCATGCTAGGGATGACAACTTAGTTATTGTAAGAGATATATGTTTAAAAGTGGTGGCTAAATAATTTACCAAGTGACACTTAATTAATACTAACAAGCATTTTTGGCGCCGTTGCCGGGGATAGAGTCTAACTCTATTTTTGATGATGATGTTAGAAATGCTAACAAACATTTTTGGCGCCGTAGCCGGGGAAGGCATTTGGCATACATAAGATGTAGATAGATCATATGCTTAACACCAAATATGTTGAGAAACCATATAAACCTTACTCAAATAGGTTCACCCTGTCCTTGTTTGTTCTTTGTATAGCTTATGCAGGGTGATGTATGAACGGATTTGAACTTCCACAGAATTTTGTTGAAAACCCAAAAGCTTTGATCAGGAAGACCCGAGCCAAGCTCAGGAAGTCCCCAGATCCGTAGCCGGAAGACATCCGTACAAGACGAAGTTTGACACCAGAGTTTGAGGCCATGGCAAACAAGAGCCTTCGCGAGTTCTCTACTCCAACCACCACTAACATCCGTATGGGACCACCCACTGATGTTGGAGACAATGGATTCAAGCACAAGCCTGCGCTCATCAACATGGTGCAAGCTAGTCAGTTTTGTGGAAAGGCACATGAAGATGCGAGTGCCCATCTCCAACACTTTTTGGAGATATGAAGCACTTTCACCATTAAGGGAGTAACCAGAGATGCAATCCTGCTCTGCCTATCTCCATTTTCATTGTTGGGAAGAGCAAAATAGTGGTTCTACGCAAACAGAGACAAGAACACTACATGGGATCTCTGCTCCACTGCCTTCCTAGCAAAGTTCTTCCCTGTGGGCAAGACGAATGCCCTCAGAGGGAAGATCACAAGCTTTCAACAATAGCATGAAGAATATGTCTCGGAAGCATGGGAACGCTTTTAAGACTACATCTCAGAATGTCCTCACCATGGGATGGAGAATTGGTTGCTTATGCAGACCTTCTACCATGGGTTGACTACCACCACCCGTGAGACGATGGATACTGCTGCTAGAGGAGCTTTTCTGTCAATCACCGTTGAGCAAGCTACCACCCTTGTGGAGAAGATGGCATCCAACCAGAGTTGGAATGAAGAATGAGCCCCGACCCGCAAGAGAGGAGGAATGCACCAGCTCAAGGAGACTGACATGATTTCTGCCAAGATGGACCTGCTGATGAAGAAGCTTGATGACCGAGCCAATGACAAGAGAGAGGTCAAGCACATTCATGATGTCTATATGACATGTGAAGAGGGTGGAGGCACTGGCCACTCAGGTCATAGCTGTCCAAAGATTCAAGAAGATGTGAACTACGTCAACAACAACAGCAACAACTACCGTCCCCAGAATCAGAATTGGAACCAGAACCAAGGTTGGAATCAGCAACCGAGACCCAACTACCAAGGTAATTACTCCAGGTAATTACCAAGATAACAAATTTAACACACCGTTAAGAGATCTAGTCTCTAGCCAGACCAAACTGTTGGATCAGATTTCCAAGAAGCTAGTCTCCAATGACAAGTTGCTAGAAACCATCAACAACAGGATGGATGGTTTTGCCTCTACTATCAAGAACCAGCTCAGCTTCAATAAAATGCTAGAATCTCAAATAGCTCAGCTGGCGTCCTCCATCCATCTAGCTAATGAAGGAAAGATCTTAGGTCAACCAGAAGAACTAGAAACTGCAAATCTGGTGGATATCTTCAATGCAAGATGGTACCATGCAGAGCATCGGTCCAAGGGGTGGAAGGATGATTCTCTGCCAGAGAAGAAAGGAGACCCAGGAAGACCCGTCATACCAATAGCCATTGGTCAACACGCCTTCGAGGAAGCAATCTGCGACTTTGGCGCAAGCGTCAATATTTTGCCCAAGGTGATCTACGAGAAGATCCATGGAGATGCACTCCTATACACCAACTGTGCTTGCAGCTAGTAGACCAGTCACTCTGCTATCCGAAGGGGATCCTGGAAGATGTGTGTGTATGAGTAGGACACTCGTACGTACCTGCTGACTTTGTGGTAGTTGAGACAGGGGGAGATGAGAAGTCACCAATCATTTTTGGATGACCATTCCTTAGCACAGCCAAGGCTATCATCTATGCTGACAGTGCCAAGATCTGTTTCACTATCTGGGGAAGCAAAGAAAGATTTAGCTTCAAGAACAAGACACTGGAAAGTCCAGCCCACCAACAGAAGCCGTACTTCTATGAAGACAAGCCTGCAGAGAAGAAGACAAGAAGAAGGAAGAACAAGGCTAGGCAGACTCACACTAAAGCTGTGAGCATGATCAACTCAGTCCGAGATGAGTATGATCACCTTCTTGTTTCACCACACATGCCCAAGCTAGACGATCCAGGAGTACCGATAATTGACTGTGCAATCAACTAGAAGATCTTCTACAAGACCTTCTGTGACACAGGCTCGAGTGTCAACATAATGGCCAAGGTAACTTATGACTTTCTATTTTGCAAGACACCCTTGTACTCTACCTACACACAGCTGCAGATGGCGGACCAGACATTCAGATTTCCAGAGGGGATCGCCAAGGATGTTATGGTAAAGATTTGAGATCATTATGTCCCCACTGACTTCTTGGTCCTAGACATGGGAGAAGAAGAGTACAACCCACCTCTCGTACTTGGGAGACCGTTCCTTAATACTACAAGAGCAATCATCTACATGAGATCAGGAGAGGTCCACTTCCAGTTCCACAAGGAGAAGGTCCGCTGCTACTTCAACAGTTACACAATTTATGAGCAGCCGAAGAAGAACAGGTCAAGGAAGAGACACCGTTCCTCTCAAAAGGCCCAACCACTCAAGGATAGTTGGGAAGATTATAAGGAAGAACTCGAAAGGAATAAGTCCAAAGAAGAGAAAGAAGAAGAGACTGTGAAGGATGAGCTCGCAGCTTCGACCTCACCATCAACATCAACTTCACCAACCAGAAAAGAATGGAGGAAGGAGGAGTCATCTTCTAGCTCATCATCAGAAGTGCAACCAGGGTCATCTCAACCCGATGATGCACCCCACAAGGAATGAACAGACAAGGAGTCCTGTTGGAGGACTATAAACCACCGAACCTTCGCCAAAAGGTAAATCTGGTATTTAGTAATATTTACTTTCAGCATTGCATCGATATCTTAGTAGTTGCATATTTACTTTCCCGCACCTAAAAAAATATTTATTGCTCTGTAAAATAAAATCTAAAAGCCCCATGTGACTAATTTTGTGGTATAACCCATAAAGACTATTCACCATGGTGGCACAAAAATAATTTTGCATCTAGAATAGATATCTGCACCATATTTAATTCCTGCAATTATAAAATTAAAAATACCAAAAATATGTGGCCACATGAAGGTCCACACTTTATGAAAATACCAAAAATATGTGGGCACATGAAGGTTCACCCAACTAGGGAACTTCATGCTGGAACTATAAAAATTAACCATGGAGTGGTATTAACCTAACCCCTTAGATTTGGTATTCTTGTTGGCAATTGAGTTTTACAGGATAATATAAGATCAAAGAGCTAGTCAACCCGACACCCTTACACTTCCGGTACACTTGCTCCAGAAGGATCACTCAACTTGCAACATCAAAGACCCAGTCAAACATCTAGCTTGGGGGAGGGCACCCTCCACTTAAATCCAGTTAAGTATAAGTTTCCTACCTTATTATTGTACCATATTGCTTTTCGCGTGATTTAGCTAGTAAGATAAAAATGTGAACACCAAATAAATAGTGTTTAGGTTAGTTAGTGTGTTTAAATAAAATAAAAAGAGAGTGCTTACAACAATCTTGCTCAGACTAGATGGAAACCATGCTCAGGAATTTGATAAGTAGCACCCCACTATGATTCCTCATAACACTTAGTTTTCAACCTTGAATCATCCCATGTTTTGGATACAACCATTTTAACTTGAAGATTTACTTTGAACCTGAGACTTGTGGGTAGCAAATGCTTGATCTAAGTCTAATTGATTGAGGGATATGATATGCAAGGTTTAAGCTGCTATTCTTGTTCCTAGTGAAACTTGAATTCTGGAGATTTATTTTGAAAATCCTTAAAACCACATGATGAGTTCCTGTATGACAAGAGCTTTACATTCCTACCACAGCCACACATGCTAGAATAGGAAAAACACACATCGTATTATATGCTACTTGCTTTGTTTTGAATTTAGTCAAGCTTTGTTGATACCTTAGGGACTTGTCATGCTTTTACAATCAAGATCACGTGCACTCCACCCATAATGCACTACTCAACTCCTAAGTAGGCGCATCATACATTCCATCTATTCCACCCAAAATATATATACCCCATTGGTAACCCAGATCAATGCTCCAAGGTTCTTGTTGCTATCTTTCAAAAGAAAAAGCAAAGGGAAGTACTGTTGCAGAGAAGAGGCATGTGGCTATGCAAAAGCGTGAGATAAGAGAAAACAATGGGTACAAAGATGCCCGCCTGAGAGGTAAAAATGGACAAGTGTCCGAATTATCAAAACATAGGGTACTTTGATGCCCGCCTAAAAAAAAGTGGGAAAAAGAAAGATAGCCCATGTTGTCTTGCAGCATAATTCTCTAGTATTGAAAGAGGAGAGAGAGAGAGAGAGAGAGATTTTTCAAGGAGCAAAAGAGTAGATTTAGGAATGAACAGACAAAGAGTCCTGTCGGAGGACTATAAACTACCGAGCCTTCGCCAAAAGGTAAAACTGGTATTTATCTATATTTACTTTCAGCATTGCATCAATATCTTAGTAGTTGCATATTTACTTTTCCGCACCTAAAAAAATTTTATTGCTTTGCATAATAAAATCTAAAAGCCCCATGTGACTAATTTTATGGCATAGCCCATAAAGACTATTCACCGTGGTGGCATATAAATAATTTTGCATCTAGAATAGATATCTGCACCATATTTAATTCCTGAAATTATAAAATTGAAAATACCAAAAATATGTGGCCACATGAAGGTCCACACTTTATGAAAATACCAAAAATATGTGGGCACATGAAGGTCCACCCAACTAGGGAACTTCATGCTGGAACTATAAAAATTAACCATGGAGTGGTATTAACCTAAACCCTCTCCATGAGATTTGGTAATCTTGTTGGCAATTGAGTTTTACAGGATAATATAAGATCAAAGAGCTAGTCAACCCGACACCCTTACCCTGTCAGTACACCTGCTCCCAGAAGGATCACTCAACTTGCAACATCAAAGACCCTGTCAAACATCCAGCTTGGGGGAGGGCACCCTCCACTTAAATCCAGGTAAGTATAAGTTTCCCACCTTATTATTCTACCATATTGCTTTTCGCGTGAGTTAGCTAGTAAGATAAAAATTTGAACACCAAATAAATAGTGTTTAGGTTAGTTAGTGTGTTTGAATAAAATAAAAAGAGAGTGCTTACACAATCTTGCTCAGACTAGATGGAAACCATTTTCAGGAATTTGATAAGTAGCACCCCACTATGATTCCTCATAACACTTAGTTTTTAACCTTGAATCATCCCATGTTTTAGATACAACCATTTTAACTTGAAGATTTACTTTGAACCTGAGACTTGTGTGTAGCAAGTGCTTGATCTAAGTCTAACTGATTGAGGGATATGATTGCTAGGTTTAAGCTGCTATTCTTGTTCCTAGTGAAACTTGAATTTTGGAGATTTATTTTGAAAATTCTTAAAACCACATGATGAGTTCCTGTATGATAAGAGCTTTACATTCCTACCATAGCCATACATGCTAGAATAGGAAAAACAAATATCATATTATATGCAACTTGCTTTGTTTTGAGTTTAGTCAAGCTTTGTTGATACCTTAGGGACTTGCCATGCTTTTACAATCAAGATCACGTGCACTCCACCCATAATGCACTACTCAACTCCTAAGTAGGCGCATCATACATTCCATCTATTCCACCCAAAATATATATACCCCATTGGTAACCCTAGATCAATGCTCCAAGATTCTTGTTGCTATCTCTCAAAAGAAAAAGAAAAGGGAAGTATTTGTAACAACCCGGGTTTTCCGATAACCAAAAATCCGAACTTTCTAAAATTTTTCTAGCAATAAGTGTGAAGCATCTAGTCTCTAGGTCGAGCCACAACTAACCGCTAACAATTTGTTGCATCCATATAGAATTGATTGTAGGTGCGTGTAGGAGTTTTCCTTTTGGTCTGGTGTTTCTTGTCGGAGAGCACAAGTCTGTAGCAATACTCGTCAAACCCTCTTTGAATCTCCTTCCACCTCTATAATTCAAATCGCTAGCTCATAAAATGAATCTCCTCCCGAATATCTCTCGAACCCCATATGTTTGTCCAATCCCGACTCCTTCCGAAATCCAAAAAGGGAAAACCCCTCGATCTGATTTCCCTTCCACCTGATATCAAACTCGCATCCAAATACTTTTCAAATTCCGCCCACTACATTTTATCGAATAGAGAAAATCCTTTCCTCTCAGGCCCGATTATTTCTAACCCCTCTCCCTACTTTTGCAAAGGAAAAATAATTCACCAAGTGTCCCTCAGACTCAACCAAAAATCACAAATGAAAACATCCTTCTGTTCCCCAACTAACGTCCCAAGCCTGCACCGTAGCCCAAGCGAGCAGTCGGCCTGCTCGCCCACTCGCACGGCCCGCATGGCCTGCTGGCCCAACAAGGCCCATGGCCGGCGCCTCCCTCCTGGAACCCTAGGGTGCTCTCGCCTGCTCCCCGGTGGAAGCCGCCGCCGCCGCTACTCGCCCCCTCCCCATGCCCCCTGGCGACCTCGCGGAGCCGCTGGATTGCTGCCACGCACCCACGGCGCGGAAACCAAGGATCGCCACCGTCCCTGCGACTCGTCGAGCCCTAGCGGCCACCTACAAAACGTGCAGCCGCACTGCCCTCTCCCTTCTCTCCTCAAGCCGCCGCCACCGAGCTCTTCTTCTCCATCCGCAACGCCGCCTGCTGCCGGAGCTGCTCTGCTTGCCCCAGCCTCGCCAAGCTGCGTGCCACTACAGCCCGCCACCGGAACCTCGCCGCCCACGCACGCGCACCAGTTGCCCAGGGCCGCAACGGCGCAGCCGCCTCCGTCGCAAGCCGCCGTGCCGGTTGCCTGCTCCGTTCTCCTGACCCTGGCCTCGACGCCGATGGCGAGCGCACCCCACCGTGACGAAGATCCCCGCGGTGCTCTTCTCCGATGCCGTAGCAGACACCATCGTAGCCTGGCCGCGGTCCGAAGCACCAACAACGCTACGCGGTGAGCCACCCCGTCCACCACAACGCCTGCGGCGAGCACACCGCGCTTTGTCCCCGCCGACTGCTCGCCACCACCATTCCAAGCCGCGCTTCGGACGGTCTCTGCCTCGACGTCCACTGCCACTGCGCGCGCTCCTCGCTCGGCCCCGACGTGCTGCGACCCCGCCGCGCCGCGCCACGCCGTGGCCGCATCGACCACGGCTACCCCCAAAAGCAGCAGCGCCAGGGCGCCTCGTCCATGCGCCGCCGCCGGGAAACACAGCAGCTGTGATGCTACCACCACGCCGGCCGAACCTGCAGCACCACCTCGCTGGAACTGTTCGACGGTGAGCATCGAAGCCCAAAAGCACTGCCCCTTCCCTCTCAAAGATGTTGCCACCAACCTTGCTAAAATCGGCCTTCGTGCCGCTTGTTCCACGCCTTGCAGGGGAGCCGAAGAACGTGCGGTGACGTGTGACGAACCCGACGGCCTCCCTTTTCCTCGCTGCCCTTGGCCATGACGGCGTCCCGGCCACCTTTCCACCAAGCCGAACCGAACCCGACGCCGTTGATGCCCCGGATGTCATACCCCTGTTGCCGCGACCTCACAGGTGAGCTCTGCCTCGACACCGCTGGTGGGCATCGCCACCTCGCTAGACCTGCCATTTGAGCCAAGGTGTCCTGCACTAGTGGACGCATAGGCCGAGCCCCTCCCGGCTCAGGACACTCGCACACACGACACGAGACCTTTCAGCCAAATCGAACCACCGGCGTTCCAAGAACGTCGGCGTGGTCGAGGACTACCCAAACCACCCCCATGATTGCGATTCGGTTTTATCCTGTGCACTTGGACTCCGAGACCACTCTACTCATGTCGCCGATGGACACGACGGACGCTGATCGAGAAGGGAGAAGATCTCTGGAAGTTCTGCCTGGTCGCCCCGACGCGCACCGACGCCCCGTCCGAGCTTCACCTTAGCTACCATCACGCCGTGATTTACCATGCCCGCATAGACCGATGTAACCCAGACACATCCCGACACCTCCTAGAAACTTGTAGGCACCTTCAGCCAGCATCTAGTCACTCTAGCCAGCGTCGACCAGTCACCAGCCCTGCCCGGCCAGCCGTGGCCAGCCGCGACCAGCCTACAGCAGGCCACAGCCAGCCATGACCAGCCAGCAGTAGGCCACGACCAGCCAGCAGCCGGCCACGACTAGCCGCAGCAAGCCATAGCAGGCCAGGAGGTACCAGCAGCTGGCCAAGTGGAGCCAGGACATGTAGCAGCAACCCTCGCCACTTTCCTTTGACGCTGAACTTGTCTGGCCTTTGTGTCGTAGCTCCGTTGCTAGATCTTGAGGCCCCGTAGATGATGTTGGACTGTTGGGAAGCCAAGTGATATACGATGCTGGACTATTGAAGAACCTTTTCCCTTACTTCCTATACTCCTGCCCTCCATATTGTATACCTATCCTTATAATCCGTCTGCTCATATCTCTGTTATACCATAACTTTACGATCTGTCTGTACATGTATCTGTTGCACCCTATTCTCACGATCTATCTGTATCTGTATTTGTAATACAGGATCCATCCATCATAATGCTATGGAAATGTGCTACTCCACTAGTTTGTCGAGTCATTTTGTCTTATGGTCATGTCATTGGATCTTATTGTTGGTTGTTCTTATTGTTTGACTATGTGCCGTGCCTTCGAGCCGGCTGTGGGACCGTACTTCATTCGGACATTGCTATCGCGGGATTCGTCATGCCATGACCGTAATGCCGGGTGTAACTCGACCTCTCGTTGGTGTAGCTTGTGGCCGCGAGCACGCCTTGCCATGACCATTAAGCTATACCCCGTGCGCTGTTCTTTGATTCTTCGTGCCCAAGCCCTCGTATGCTTGTACCCTGTGCGACCGCTGCATTTCTTCGATTCTGCGGTGACAACCGCACTGCTAAAAATCTGAGAGATGACTTAGTGCCAGTGCACCCAGGTCATGGTACCCTACGAGTGATTTGCGCACTTGCATCTTTTACATGTCGCTCTCTTCTGACGCCCCGTCTATTCCGTGGCGTGTGCGATGGAAGAAGTGGACCACCGCTTTATGTTGTTTCTCGCTAGTCGTTCCCGTATAGCCCGCTCTGTTCGATCCCGTCTTATCCATCACGATTGGATCAAAGATTGGACTAACCCTTTTTAGTTAGCGAAGCTATGGTTTATATCAAGATCTCGGACCTATGAGAGTCAACCGGATCGACTACCTAAAAACCATCTTCACCAAAGATGTGACCGAGAATATGATATGGACGTGCCTAGCTAGCTCCCCTATCTTCGCTCGCTCTCTCTTGAAATTCTTGGTGTTTAAGCACTTGAATGATTGTACCCGTTTGAATCACAGCCTTGGTACCCTACAAGTGGAATAAACGCTCGCACTATCTTGTGCAACTCTTCTTGTCGATGATCACCCATTCTTCTCTTTACTTGGCCTGTCCTCCGATTCCCGTCTCCACCATGGCGTCCGGATCGGAAGATCATGAGCCGTGGTGTTTGCTATGGATAAGCTCTGGCCTAAATCATTTATCATAAAGTCATACTAGCTAGGCTGTGACATAAGCTTGTGCATAGCAAACCACCACTCCTGTTTCTTTGGCCCAATGAAATCGGACATACGCCGAGAGGGCTAAGTCGTGTACCTTTATTTATTTATTTCTCGGGTGTTAAAGGATCTTCTAGCGTCTCATCGTCTTTTGGTGTGTTGAGTGTCTTCTCTCCTTGAGTTGTTTTGCGGAGTAGCCGTTCCCGGATTAGCGATGATCTAGAATTGCTAGCGCTTTATCTTTACTCCTTTGCTAGTATATGATGCATGCAACTACCTAAGCCATTATTACACTGTTTGCAAACCACTCTACTATGCAACTCAGCTTCGCGCTCACGCTCTCTTATATATTTCTATCTACCTACTTGCTTGCATATTACATCACCATATTTATTAACTCCACTCGCATTGTATCTGTGATGTGATGCTGGTGGTGAACCTCTGGGATTGGTTTGGTTTGGGATGCCAGACTAGTGGACTATGAGCGTGCTGCGTGTGTCTTGGGTGTGTGGTGAGGGTCGAGTCGACCAAGTGGGATACACGACGAGCTGTGTAAGCAAGTCTTGCCGGGAGTTGCATCTGGGCATTCCCACGAGAGATACCTGTGGCGGGTAATGACTTATGAGGTGGTTCTGGGATATGCATTGAAGTCCCGTGAATGGAGGTGCCGTGGTGGCACAGGGAGAGTATCCCCTAAGAGAAGATGCCTGCTTGGTCAAACCTAGGAAGGACTAGCACCAGGTTCATGGGAATCCTTTACTGCTCACTCGTCTTCGATGGGCGGGGAACGGCTGGACTACTTGGTAGGGCGGTGCCACTACTGCTAGGTTGAAAGGTGATAAGGGTGGGCGGTGAGGGATGTTGGGATTCCTGAACCTTCCTAGATGCGCATTACCACTGATTGGGCCCGGTACTCCGTTTCCCAGTCTCAGCGTTTCGGCATAGGGCCGAAGTTACCCAGGGCTGAGTGGTAGGGTGGCATCGACCTAGGCAAGCAAGCACCCGAAATTCTGCCTAGATGATTGTATAGCATCGATGATGGCTAATCTTGTGAGTGGTAAAACCTCTGCAGAGTGTATGGTTGATCGATCGATACATATGCCGATTCTTCGGTTATGGACCTTTCCTGTGAAGCTCTGACTAGTGTAGAGAGCAATATTCTTTTCTCCCCCTGTATGATGATTGTCCGGCAGTGTGCCCGGTGTGGCAGTGTGCCGTTGAGACAGGACCCGAGAGGGAGTTGGGCCTGTCGACTGAGCGTGAGGTGTGTGTGAGGTGGTGCATGGGTGGGATGATGGATATGGGATAGACTGATGGGAATTGAAGATATGGGTTAAAACTTGACAAACTATTATAATATTATTACTTGATACTACTTTACATGTGCTTAGGATGCAAACCACAGCCAAATGTTAGGATCGCCAGATCCTTTGTTTTCTCTTTTCCACTAAAGCTCATCGGTGCTGACCATGGCCTGCACATATCTGGCGGTGTGCAGATTACCTGACTAACAGAGATATTGAGATAAGAAGTATTAGAAGGTCTCGTGCCTACGCTCAAGTTTGGTTCAGGAAATGAAGACTATGCTGTGCCAAGATTGACTCTGAGGATACCCGTGAAGGAGGAGCCTCCGCTCGACAACATATTCCGCCAACTCTGATGACGACTAGATACGCTTCTACTAGATTAACTCTGTAATAGGTGTATCCTCAAGTGAGATAAAACTTTTAAAGCTTGTAATCATACGCTGTATGACTGTGATTTCAACTGATATATGATAATGTGATGGAATCAAACTTTGGTTTGATCGCATTATAACTCATTCTATGGATTTTCCCTTCGTTGAAAATCGAGGATGTTTCAGTATTGTTGCAGAGAAGAGGCATGTGGCTATGCAAAAGAGTGAGATGAGAGAAAACAATGGGTACAAAGATGCCCGCCTGAGAGGTAAAAATGGACAAGTGTCTGAATTATCAAAACAATGGGTACTTTGATGCCCGCCTGAAAAAAGGGGGGAAAAGAAAGATAGCCCATGTTGTCCTGCAGCACAATTCTCTAGTATTGAAAAAAAAGAGAGAGATGTTTTCAAGGAGAAAAATAGTAGAATTAGGATTAGCCACCACAAATATCCACCTACCACCTCACATCCACATTCATGCACATCTTGATTCAATTGTATGACTTGTGTCCTTTGGATTCACTGTTTGACTTTACAACATATGTATGAGCTGTCTCTTTACCCATGAGCTCCACATAAGCCATTAGTTATAGGGTGCGAGAGAAGAGAGAAGGCATGCATCACTATTGCCTTAGTAAGGATCCACAAATACCACATATTGAGAGACTTGAGGGAGTCGTACACAGGAAACTCTGAGTTTTATTTTGAAAACTTGCAAAAGCTCTAGGATAAGAGTTGAACGATAGAGCTTGAGACATAGTGCTTAACTTAAACATTCTGTCCTTCAATTGCCCAAGGCTCAAGAGAAACTTACAAGCTCCATAAAGGTAAGTCTAAAAGTTAGCTTGGTCTACTCTAATCCCTGAGTACTTCTTGGTTTAAAACTGAATACTTGTTAGGGGTAGCTATAACTTATAATATCTGCTAAACTTTGACTTTGCTAAGGGACTAGCAAAGCTTGGGGGAGCTTGTTGACGGTAATTATTGTATGATTTTACCCGTCAACTAAATATAAAATAAGGGTATAAAGACAAACACCACCATAGAATTGGGTTTTAACTGACAGAATTCCACAGTTTTGGTGAATCAGTGTTTTGCAGGGGGTTATCCAGAAAAGGACCAAGGGAGGCCCACATGTCGGATTAAAATAACGAATTCCACCGCGAAAGGAGATCCAGAATATTCCAGAGAACACCAGAGACACGCCTGACGAAGCGGGACCCGATTGGCAGTGAGAGAGGGTCGGCCGACCCACTGCCAGGGTCGGCTGACCTATCAGTCACGCCAATCCGCATGTGCTTCAACGTGGACCCACATCCCAAATTTCACGCAATCTCAACCGCCCGTCGAAGTCGGTTTGATCCAAGGGCTACGGTTCATCCCACCGGCCTATATAAGGACCTCCAGACACCCCAGGGTTTCATATCAATTCAGTCATCAATCAGTTCAAACCAGTTGTAGAGAGCTAGAAACCCTAGAATCCTTAGAGCTTCACCATCTAGAGCATAGCTACATAGGTTAGAAGTAGGAGGCGAGTTCTACTTGAGTTCCGGATATATCTGGAGCTAGAAGGGTTCTCGGAGCCATTGTAAGCTCTCTGTTATATCTTAAACCTCTTTTGAGTGCTTGAGATAAAATTGATTGACATTGTTCTACTATTGATTATGTTCTCAATTATGCTATTCATTGCTTATCTAGATTGTATACTTTGCATAGTTAGGATGCATTCATATTCATACATAGGATTGTGTAGCGATCATTCATTGATATCATGGGTGGGTGACGAACAGCATGTAAGCATAGTGCTTAGATGTGGTTTGTCTGCAAATGCACCTTATATTCTGGGTTTTGTGGTAGATCACGGATGTGACACTCCCGTTGAGTCCTTTGTAGTCCACACTCCAAATGTAGGGAGAGTAGGAAGTTATTATTACTTCAGAAGGCTGGCTATGATCTTGATCTTCCTTCGTAATATTCCCTTAAGTATGAATATGAAGTATTTTCACCATGATTGCTAGTATAATTGCACCAATCTAATATGTCTTTGATAGTATAGTTAGAATGACTTAGGATATCCTTATGCTTCAACCTAATCCATGCTAGTGCCTAGATAGGAAGTGCTCTAAGTCATCATTATTATTATATACTGATTGATTGGATTGATCATTATGCTTATCATATATATCATTATTATTGTGACAAAACCCCTGTTCTGAGAATATGGGTCATGCATGGTTATCTCCATATTTGCATATGCATATGACATCTATCTATCTACTTACATCCTACTTATTGCCAACCCTTCCCAATGGTAAAAATATAAATGAGAACCCGGAATACTCCTGGGTAAAATGCTACAATGGTATAATTAATCTGTGCGCTTGCAGATACTAATATTTTATATCCTCTTTAGTGACTTGCATCTATAATAACTGTTTAGTATTATTCTGGGTAGTTTCCATACATCTCTCTTATATTCATGCTAGTGATGACAACTTAGTTATTGTAAGAGATATAGGTTTAAAAGAGGTGGCTAAGTAATTTACCAAGTGACACTTAATTACTACCAACACCCATCTCCGGTACTCTTCTTCCTCAAGCTGCCTATGGTGACTCTTCTCCCTTTCCCTTCGCCATTCGTTCAATAAGTGGCGAGAGGTCACTTTGGTTTTGTTGGACTCCCCTTTCTCAAATTGGTTCTTGTTCTGCTCCCTCCTCTTCTTGATCATGTCCAGCTCCTCAGTCGATATCTGTATGTCTGAATCGACTGATGCACTCTTCCTTGCTTGATGGGAGGTCAGAACCTTCATCTTGCTAGCAGGGACTGCCAGCTCAACCATATTTTGGCCCTTCGAGAATGGGACCTTGTCAATCTTCATCTTCCCCTTGGTAGGGCTATCAAACTTCAAAAGACCCTGAGAGATGGCCTTCTGAATCTAATTACTGAAGCCACATCATTCATTGGTGCCGTGAGAGTCGCGTCCATGATATTGGCAGAATTTCTTTCCTTTTAATTCTTCAGGAGAAGGAATCACATAATCAGCGGGAAACGTGATCAGCCCAGCGCTAACCAGCAAATCGAAAAGCTTGTCCAGCTTTGTTGTATCAAAGTCATATTGCTCCTCTGTACTCTAGTGTTTAGGCACAGCCATAGGTTTCTTGCCCCAGTTTAGCTCGATAGCAGCGATCTCGTCATCATCCTCGCCCTCCGAATCAGAATTGTTCACATACGCAGTATGCTTGAACTTTCCTTCCTTCCTGAAGACCTGAGCTTGTGTTTCGAGTGCTGCCACCCTTTGCATCACCTAGCTGATGTTATCGAACTCAGCACCCACGTGCTTCTCCTGGACGTGCGGGAGCAGCCCACCGACAACTAGGTGAGCAAGTTGCTTGTCTGTCAGGTTCAATGAATAGCACATATTCCTCACTTCCCTGAAGAGCTTGATGAAGGCCAAACCGGTCTCGTTGTTCCTCTGGCGCATGCTGGTCAGATCAACAATATCTTTCACCCCAGTCTCAGAGAAGAAATAACTATGAAACTTGCTCTCTAACTCCGCCCAGTTCTGAATTGATCCTGGCTCCAAAGTAGCGAACCAGCTGAACGCTGGGCCAGTTAATGACAGAGAAAAGAAACAAACTCTTTGGGCCTCCTGCTGCGACGCCTCGCCAAGTTGGGTTAAGTATCGGCTAATGTGCTCCATGGTGGACACGTCATCCTGCCCACTGAACTTGGTGAAGTCTGGCATGTGATACCTTAAATGCAACGCCACAGGGTTGAACCATTCAGGATATGGGCGTCTGTACATGACTGAGACCCCTGCTTTTGGCTGCAAGCTGAACTAATCCCTGAGAACTTGGCTCATCCTTTTCAACAGCTCATCCTGCGGCGACTGAGTGTGTGCTCCTTGATACCCAGGGTTTGGTGCTGAAGTAAGATCCTGATAAGTATGCCCATAGCAGAAACCTAGGGGAGCTACCATCATTCCAGTGGTCTACATGTAAGCGTTGGTCTGCTCAGGAGAGTAATCTCTGTACAGCTTAGGAGAGGCAGCTATTTCTGGAGCCGAGCCCACCACCGTGTTGGGAGTTGGAATGGGCGACTTTTGTGAACTCGACTGTTGCGGTGCGGTAGTGGATGTGCTCGCCGCTGCGTTTGGATCAGAATCCTCTGGGGAAATGCCAAAGTAAGCCGGGCCTAGGCATTCCCAGTCCTGCCTCTGGATGATAGTCTTCATAATATTGTAGAATGTTTACAGGAAAGTGTTCTGATGTTGCCCAACTTCCTGGTGTGAAGCTAACCAAATGTTTTCAATGAGGAAAGTCTTGAACTCCTCTTCGTCCTTGTCATTGTGGCCATGCATGACCCACCTTGGGAAGGGGTTTTTCTTCACCACATGACCCTCACAGGTCTTGCCAAAAGATAGCAAGTAGGCATCAGTGTATTTCTCATTGTGTCCAGAACCACAGCATCTTCAGGTTCGATCTCATCGCGCTGGATCCTGATAACGCCATCATCCTTGGACGCATTGCCCGACGTGTTCTTGTCCTTAGCCATGAGTGAAACGGTCACACTGGGCGTGCCAAAAAGTGTGTTGGCACAAAAAGTGGTTCTCCGCGCTCAACACACCAGCGAAGCCGGAAATGATCTTCAAGAGTACTGGAGCCTTCCAGATCTATATAGCTTCAAACCTGGTCTGAGAGTGTCGATGACTCCCAAGCATGCTAGTCAATTTGACCTGCAATTGACAAGGAAAAAGATAATAATCAGTAACACAAGGTGAAACTTGCTGGTGTGTCCAGACAGTTCTAAATATCCGGCCCCATGGGCCCTATTTCTAGGCTATCGACGAAAGAGTCGACATCCGATTTGCATGGATCGATTTTCATAGAATAAGCATTATAGTGTTAAATGTCCGATTCACATGTATCAGACAGATGTAACAATTCATACATGACAAATTATGAAGTAACTGATGCAGATATGTCAATCTTATTTAATACTAAGCGTCTAAGTTCAAAACAAGGAGAAATCGGCTATTCAGCCGATTCAACAAATACGTGCAACATACAAGCCTATAAGATAAACAGTGTATTGACCTTCAAGCCAACATATTCAATTCATCGTTTACAACAGTGGGGATCGAACGGGTCAAGACAGCCGTGATGTAAACTATGACTTAAATCTATTAGTTATCAAATCTAGACAATGTTTATCTTATTACTTGAGTGCAAGCCGTATACAATCAAGATCTAGATCTATCGGCTAATGTAAATATATTCTATTTATCAATGCATAAAGAGTAACAATTTATCATTCATTGAACAAATAGATCTATAAGATATAAACCGATACAACTAGATCAGGATTGGGCAAATTTGGTGAATAATAGACATAATTGAAACAAATAAACTCAAACATCACCGGTAACCTGATGAATCTAACTAAAATGCCAATTTAGTTAGAGCTGATAACTAATTCATGCACATTAACCATCTTAACCTAAGCCTTCGTCCACCGGATGACGCTAAACATAGATTAATCAAGCAAATAAACATGAATCAATAACTAATCCTTATTTGATCTAAGCCTACGTCCACCGAATGACGTTAAACTCATGCCAAACAAGAATCAAACCTTGATCTACTATGATCTTATGTCCACCGGATGACATTAAAGAAACAAAGCTTAGCAAGGCATGATGGTACTTACAAGCAAGCCTGTGTCCACCGGATGACACCCAGCCCGTTCGAAGAACTCGCCGAGATCTACTTTACTCCTACTCCTAAGGGTTTTGGCCGGAGCCGAAAGGTGTGTTGTATTGATGTGTACGTAGTTTGTTACAATGCCCGGGGTTTATATTTATACCCTGGGCTGACAAGATAGAGTCCTAGTCAAATTACAACTCAAAACAAATATGGAAACTAACAAACTCTCCTATTTTAAAGGTAACTTGGAGCCCAAATCTTCCCTTTCCTGAACGGACTCCGATCGTGATCGCTTTTTGGCGCCAAAGATCCACGCTGACGCCATTTATCAATCGAATCTGTCTTTGACCGCGCCTTCCTTTCTTCGGCCCAACACTCGATCCAGGACTTGATCGGTTATCTCTGTTTCCGCCTCTGCTCCCGAAATCGGCTGTCCACTCCTGACATCGGCTCTCTGCTCTCGGTCCAAATATTAGTGTAAACAGTTGCATGCTCTAGGCAAGTGATTTAGATTGAACCAAAGTGAAAATAAACTAAACCCCATTAATTGACTTGATACTCCCATAATTTGCACCATTTTTGGTGATTCTTGACAAAGGGGGAGAAGAAAGTCACAAATATAAGAATGGAAAGGGGTCAATTAAAAATTTGAAACCACATAAGTAGGGGGAGCAAGCTCATGAATAAGCTGTTGCATTTGTGTGTGCATTAACATATGAATTGTTGCATTGTCGATCTTCAATTCCTATACTTGCTTGATTGGTGTAATGCATAGAAGTAGGTTTTGAATGGTGTTTGGCAAACTAGCATGCATTGGAATTACTCTTCTTACAAAGTACCTCTCTTGCTGAAATGTTGATCTCACGAGGTATTTTGAGTTTGTGATGCATGACTAGTGAACAATGGTGCTAAGGATGGTACATTTCTGCAACTCCGATAGTATCATACTTCAAAGGTCCATTCTATATACCTTAGCATCATTTGGTAGTGGCAGCTTACCCAAATTATCAAATCCATGCATATGTGAAAAATTGAACCAAACACAAGGAATCACATATGTAGGGGAGCTAATACTACCAAAGTGTAAACTTGGATTTATTTCATATTTTTGTAAAGGTTGTCATCAATTACCAAAAAGGGGGAGATTGAAAGCCGATGTTTGGTTTTAGGTAATTGATGAAACCTAGTTTGCTAATATTTGTTGTGTGTCATGAGAATAATTAGCAAACTTCAAGATAGAGCAAAGGACCGGGTCGGTGAAGGCCACAAGTGTAGAGCAATGATGGCATCCATGCAAATGGTGTATGCCCATCAACAAAAGGAGAAAGCCCTAATGACGGCATCCATGCAAATGGTATAAGTCCATCATCAAAAGGTGTCCAAAAGCTGCATCAAGAGATGAGAAGGAAGATGGTGAAAAGCTAGGAGCTCAAGGCAAAAGTATAACCAATAGGAGCTCTTTTGCTTTTGGTGATCAAGACTCTATAGAGAGAGTGATCACATTTAGGATAGATAGCCGTACTATGCATGTAGATGCTAGTGACACTAACAAAACCCGTTCAAAAACACTTTGGAAAATGCTAATACACATGCACTAAAGTGAGAGACACTTTGGAGTGCTAGCGTCTTTGGAGATGGGGTGAAGTTTGTGCGGTAGAGAGGGGTTTGGATTCAGCGCTTTTCGGTGAAATCTCAGTGTAGAAAAGTGCACCGGAAACTTGCCAAAGTCTTCTAGTGGCTAACTCTTTGTGAAGGTGCACAATCGTGTGCATCGGACGCTGGGGGCATCCAGTGGGGTAGCACCGGACGCGTCCGGTGTGAACTCCGTGCTCGCGAAAATCCTCACCGGCGCGCTGTGAACACTGTTCACGCGTCCGGTGCTTCTGACGTGGCCAGCAGTAGAGAGCCGTTGAAGCGGCGGACGTAGAGGAGCGTCCGGTGACCCTGCACCGAACGTGTCCGGAGAGCAAATGAGCTCTCTGGATGCTCTCTTCATGGACACCTGGCACGGGCGTCGGGGCGTCTGGTGTGACGGCTCCGCGTCCGGTGTGACCACGCGCAGTGGGAGAATTCAAATGGCTAGTACACGTGTCGTCGGGCGATACACCGGACAACCACCGAACGCGTCCGGCGTGAACTAAAGGAGCGTCCGGTGCCCCCGAAAACAGTGTATAACGTTTGGATTTTGAGTGGGGGCTATAAGTAGTGGAGCGGCCGGCTTGTGAGACCTCTCTTGGCCATTCTCATTGACATAGCGAGCTAGTGAGCCTTTCTACTCCTCTCTCACACCTTCTACTTGATTGAGATCATCATTTGGTGAGATTGGAGAGCATCAAGTGCATTACATGAGTGTGTTCATCTAGAGGCACTTGGTGGTTGTTTTTCACAGCGGATTCTCTTGTTACTCTTGGAGTTTGCCGACTCCTAGACGGCTTGGAGCTACGAGGATCATTAAGGGGAGTTGGTGATTGTCTCTGCCTCCTATCGGTGAAGTTGTAAGGGGTTCTTGAGCCTTCCCCGTGGGAGATCGCAATTAGCTACTCTAGTGGATTGTGCGTAGCTTGTGGATCCCCATCTTTTGTTGGTTGTGCGGCACCCTTGAGAAGGGTTTGGCGTGTGATGCCAATTAGTGCGTGAACCTCCAAGTGGGTGTATCGCTACAACGAGGATGTAGCTTGTTGGCAAGCAAGTGAACCTCAGTAAAAATCTTGTGTCATCTCTCTACCGAGAATCTCTCTTGTTCATTGTGATTGATTGCATTGGTGTTCATATTATCACTTCACTGGCGGTATAATCTTCTCCCTCACCTTTACATTTGAGCACTTACTTTTGAGTAGTTTACTTGTGTAGTTTGCTCATCTAGGAGTAGAGTAGAGTAGTGACTTAGCTTCTTGTGTGTGAAACTAGAGACAATAGCCTAGAACGGTTAGGTGGCTTGCATCTTTTAGTAGGCTAGCGCCAAATTCGCTTCACTTTATATTTGTGTAACCATTTTGCTTAAGTGTTGTTTGTAGAAGTTTTTATAGGATATTCACCCCTCTCTAGCCATTTAGGACCTTTCACTAGGGGAAGCCCCAAATAATTAAATGGAAAAGTCCCCACCTGACAACCAAAGGTTCCGGCTAGCAGCGTCATCTTCTCATTAGAAACATTGATTGGGACCATGAGGGATTTATTAAAGTTCACTTTCAAACCAATTGAAGAGGCAAACAAATTTAGGATAGCCTTAAGGCAGAAGAGTTGTTTAGCATCAACCTCCATAACTAGCAAGGTATCATCGGCATATTGTATGATGGGAAAATCATTAGTTGGCTGAGAAATGGGGAGACCTAGGACCCCTTTATCTTTAAGCCATTAATAATGTACTATGGCAACTCTGCAGCAAGCACAAAAAGTAGAGGAGACAACGGATCACCCTGGCGAACTCCTCTTTGAAAGTTAAAAACTTTTCCAGGGGTTCCATTAAGCAGCACAGCCGAGCTACCAGAAGAGAAGATAACCTTAACCCAACCGATCCATCTAGGGGCAAACCTCATAACTTCAAGCATTTCGATGATAGTCGAGTGCTCAATAGTATCAAAAGCCTTGTCAAAGTCTAGCTTAATAATAACAATTTCTCTCTTAGACTGCTGACACTAATGAATATCTAGGCTAGACAATCTTGGATTGTTCTTTGCTTAATAAAACCATATTGGTTTTTTATAATCCTGAGAACCACCCTCTGTAGCCTATCAGCAAGAAGCTTGGTGATCATCTTTACACAACAGTTTAGAAGGGATATGGGCCTAAAATCAAAAGCACACATGGGGTTGTTGGCATTTCTAATGTCACCACCAAAAATAGAGTTAGACTCTTGTTGACGGTAGCTATTGCTCATTTTTACCCATCAACTAAACATTAATCAAGGGCATAAAATAATCCAAGACATAGTTATAGGGTTTGATTCTAACAAGTTCCACGAATTTTGGTCTTCTCACTTGTTTTGCAGGTTATAAAGGGATATTCAATTTTTCATGGAATAAAAGTATTTCAAATAAGAAATTGGAGTTCATCATTGCGTAGAGCTCATCGAGACGATTGAAACGGACCTATGGTTTGTTATTTTTGGAGTTCAGAGTAAAAAGACACGAAACTCGCAAAGGAAGGTTCTAGAGGACACCAGAGATCACCACGCCAAAGCAGACCGCGAGAGGCCGCCAGGTGGGGTCGGCCGACCCCACGACCAGGTCGAGCGACCCTCGGGGCTCCCAGATCACCTTTGGCATCTCTAGAAGGTTCCTCACCGCCATGGAGAGTACATCTAAGCCGTTGCTTAAGTCGGTTTGATCCAAGGGCTCACGTTTCACGCTCCGGCCTATATATACAGCCCCACGGACCCTCTAGGCTCCATCCCTTTCATTATTATAATTCATATTCTCTAGTTAGGGCTTGGATGGAGAGTTCATCGGAGGTCTGGTATGTATATGTATCCTATCTCTATAAGACCTATGATTTTATATATTTATCTTCTCTATTTACTTACATGCATCATTATGTGATTGGTTAGTATAGTTATTATACTTTAGCACGGGATCTTCACTCGTATTGAGTTCTCTAGTTATAGCACATGACTAGAGTAGTAATCGATAGTGTAGACATGGTGTCTAAACTATAGGCTACCTGAGATTGCGCCTAATCCTACAGTTAGTTGTGGTAGCCTCAGGGGTGAAAGGTCTAACAGGCCTTCGTAATCCACCACGTTAGGGTTAGTGTTCGTAGAGCTTTTTGGCAGCCTTCTCCCGATTACCCCTTCCCAGTCTATTTGAGAATCGAAAAGGTACTATTGCGCCAAAGTGGTATTGTGTGATTGCTTCACCTAGCTATCTTTCAGTTATCTTAGAACCCAAGTAATAGAGAAGTATTTAGGAACCTTGAACTCTCCCGTTGTCCTCTCAATTTAGCTAGCCTACTCATTTATCTTATAAGTGATTACTATGCATAAATCTTATCATTTATCACTTACCCCTATTATAGTCTAGTTGGTCTACTAAGTTAGTAGATACATGATGGTAGCTATCAGATTCTTTAACCATTGCTTCTCTTTGGTAAAATATAAATAATGATACTCTGGAATACTCCTGGGTAAAAGCTACAATGGTATTCTGTGCGCTTGCGTAATCTTTCATATTCCATTTGCACTTAATAAATACCAACAACTTTACTCTCAGTAATGGCGCTAACCTGACTAGTCTACAGATCACTTGAACTCTTATCCTCTATCTCTTAGAAATAACTAGGTTGTCATCCCTAGCATGATTCTAAAAGATCTCTCCTTCTAGCAAGTGACTGAAAAATATATTATATTGTATCTGCAAGTGCACAGATAAAATATACTCCATTGTAGCATTTTACCCAAAAGTATTCCGGGTTGTCATTTATATTTTACCACTGGGAAGGGTTGGCAATAAATGGGATGCAGGTAGATAGATATCATATGCATATTCAAACATAGAGAATACCATGCATGATCTCCTTACTCAGAACAAGGGTTATGTCACAATAATAATGATATATATGGTAAGTATAATGATCAATCAACCAATCAATCCATATTTAATAATGATCACTTAGAGCATTTCCTATATAGGCACTAGCATGGATTAGACTGAAGTATAAGAATATCCGAAGTCATTCTAACTATACTATCAAAGACATATTTGATTGGTGCAATTATACTAGCAATCATGGCAAAGATACCTCACATTCATACTTAAGGGAATATTACTAAGGAAGATCAAGATCATAGCCAGCCTTCTAAAGTAATAATAACTTCCTACTCTCCCTACATTCGGAATGTGGACTACAAAGGACTCAACGGGAGTGTCACATCCGTGATCTACCACGGAACCCAGAATATAAGGCGCATTTGTAGACAAGACACATCTAAGCACCATGCTTACATGCTGTTCATCACCCACCCATGATATCAATGAATGAGCGCTATACAAACCTATGTATGAATATGAATGCATCCTAACTATGCAAAGTATACAATCTAGATAAGCAATGAATAGCATAATTGAGAACATAATCAATAGTAGAACAATGTCAATCAACTTTATCTCAAGCACTCAAAAGAGGTTTAAGATACAAGAGAGAGCTTACAATGGCTTCAGGAAGCCTCCAGCTCCAGACAAGATCTGGAACTTAAGTAGAACTTGCCTCCTACTTCTAACCTATGTAGCTATGCTCTAGATGGTCAAGCTCTAATGATTATAGGGTTTCTAGCTCTCTAATCTAGATCAACTGATATCTGGTTGATTGATTCTGAAACCCTGGGGGTCTAGGACTATTTATATAGGCCGGTAGGATGAACCGTAGCCCTTGAATCAAACCAACTTCGACGGGCGGTGGAGATTGACGTAAAAATCAGGATGTGGGTCCACGTCGAAACGCACGTGGGAAGGACTCCCTGACAGGTCGGTCGACCCCCTATGGATGATAGGTGGGTCCTGCTTCTCCTGGTGTGTCTCTGGTGTTCTTTAGAATATTCTTGATCTCCTTTCGTGGTGGAATTTGATGTTTTAGTTCGACATGTGGGTTTCCCTTGGTTCTTTAATTTTCTGATTAACACCCTGCAAAACATTGATTCACCAAAACTGTGGAATTCTGTCAGTTAAAGCCCTATTCTATGGTGGTGTTTGCCTTTATACCCTTATTTCATGTTTGGTTGACGGGTAAAATCATACAATAATTGCCATCAACATTCTCCCCCAAGCTTAGCCTTTGCTAGTCCCTTAGCAAAGCCAAATTTTAGCAGATATTATAAACTATAGCTACCCCTCACAAGTATTCAGTTTAAACCAAGAAGTACTCAAGGATTAGAGTAGACCAAGCTAACCTCAGACTTACTTTTATTACCTTTAACCGTGGAGCTTGTAGCTTTCTCTCGGGTCTTGGGTAATTGGAGGACAGAATGTCTAAGTTAAGCTGTATGTCTCAAGATATGTCGTTCAACTCTTATCCTGGAGCTTTTACAAGTTTTCTAAATAAAACTCAGAGTTTCCTTTCTATGACTCCCTCAAGTCTCTCAATATGTGGTATTTGTGGATCATTACCAAGGCAATAGTGATGCATGCCCTCTCTTCTCTCTCTCACCCTATAACTAATGGCTTATGTGGAGCTCATGGGTAAGGAGACAGCTCATACATACTTGCAATGAATATGTTGTAAAGTCAAACAATGGATCCAAAGGAACAAGTCATACAATCAAATCAAGATGTGCATGTGTGTGGAAGTGAGGTGGTAGGTGGATATTTGTGGTGGCTAATCCTAATTCTACTCTTTTTCTCCGTGAAAACATCTCTCTCTCTTTTTCAGCACTAGAGAATTGTGCTGCAGGACAACATAGGCTATCTTTCTTCTCTCTCTTTTTTTGGCAGGCATCAAAGTACCCATTGTTTTGATAATTCGAACACTTGTCCATTTTTACCTCTCAGGCGGGCATCTTTGTACCCATTGTTTTCTCTCATCTCACTCTTTTGCATAGCCACATGCCTCTTCTCTGCAATAGTACTTTCCTTTTTCTTTTACTTTCGAGAGATAGCAACAAGAACTTTGGAGTATTGATCTGGGGTAACCAATGGGGTATATATTTGTGTGGAATAGATGGAATGTGTGGAATGTGGATGCGCCTACTCGGGTGAGTATGTCATTATTCGTGGATTGCACATGATCTTTATTGTAAAAGCATAACAAGTTCCTAAGGTATCAACAAAGCTTGACTAAACTCAAAACAAAGCAAGTAGCTTGTGTATGTTTTCCTAATCTAGCATGTATGGCTGTGGTAGGAATGTAAAGCTTTTGTCATACAAGAACTCATCTTGTGGTTTTAAGGATTTTCAAAATAAATCTCTAGAATTTAAGTATCACTAGGAATAAGATAAATAGCAGCTCAAACCTTCCATATCGTATCCCTTAATTACTTAGACTTAGATCAAGCATTTGCTACCCACAAGTTTCAGGTTCAAAGTAAATCTTCAAGTTAAAATGGTTGTATCTAAAACTTGGGGTGATTCAAGGTTGAAAACTAAGTATCATGAGGAATCATGGTGGGGTGCTACTTATTAATTCCTATGCATGGTTTCCATCTAGTCTGAGCAAAATTATTTTAAGCACTCTCTTTTTATTTTATTCAAGCACACTAACTAACGTAAACACTATTTATTTGGTTTTCCAAATTTTATCTCACTAGCTAACTCACGCGAAAAGAAATATGGTATAATAATAAGATGGGAAACTTATACTTAGTTGGATTCGAGTGGAGGGTGCCCTCTCCCAAGCTGAATGTTGATGTGGTTTATGATATTCCAAGTAGAGTGATCCTTCTGGGAGCAGGTGTACTAGCGGCGTAGGTGCATCGGGTTGACTGGCTCTTTGATCTTGTATTATCCTGTAAAACTTAATTGCCACAAGGAATACCAAAACTCGTGGAGAGGGTTAGGTTAGTACCACTCCATGGTTAGCGATTGATTTTATAATTCCTACAGAAATTTCCCTTATTGGGTGGACCTTGAGGTGCCCACATATTTTTGTTATTTTTCATAAAGTGTGGACCTTCATGTGCCCACATATTTTTGGTGTTTTCTAAGTTTATGAATGTAGAAAGTAAATATGATGCAAAAGTCTATTCTAGATGCAAATTATTTTTGTGCCTTCACAGTGAATAGTCTTTATGAGCTATACCACAAGATTAGTCACATGGGGCTTTTAGATTTTTTTATGCAAAGTAATAAATATTTTTATTTTCTTTTTAAGCACAGGAAAGTAAATATGCAACTATTAAGATATTAATGTAATGCTGAAAAATAATATGGATAGTTACCAAGTTTACCTTTTGGTGAAAGCTCGGTGGTTTATAGTCCTCTGAACAGGACTCCTTGTCTGTTCATTCCTCGCTTGGTGCATCGTTGGGTTGAGATGACCCAGGTTGCACTTCTGATGATAAACTAGAAGGTGACTCCTTCTTGCTCCATTCCTTCCTGGTTGTTGTAGTGGATGTCGATGGTGAGGTTGAAACTGGGAGCTCATCTTTCACAGTTTCTTCTTCCTTCTTCTCTTCATAATCGCTCCTCTTAACTTCTGCTTCATAATCTGCCCAACCATCCTTGAGTGGTTGGTTCTTCAGGTATTGGGAGGAATGGCGACTCCTCCTTGACCTGTTCTTCTTCGGCTGCTCGTAAGTTCTGTAACTGTTGAAGTAGCAGCTGACCTTCTCCTTGTGGAACTGGAAGTGTACCTTCCCTGATCTCATATAGAAGATTGCTCTTGTAGTGTTGAGGAACGGTCTTCCAAGTATGAGCGGTGGATCGTACTCTTCTTCTCCCATACCCAGGACCAAGAAGTCAGTGGGTACATAGTGATCTCGAATCTTTACCATAACATCTTTAGCATTTCCCTCTGAAAATCTGAATGTTTGGTCCGCCATCTGCAACTGCGTGTAGGTAGAATACAAGGATGTCTTGCCAAATAAGAACTCATAAGTTACCTTGGCCATTATGTTAACACTCGATCCTGTATCGCAAAATGTCTTATAGAAGATCTTTTGATTAATTGTGCAGTCGATCGTCGGTACTCCTGGATCTTCTAGCTTGGGCATGTGTGGTGAAATCAGAAGGTGATCGTACTTAGCTCGGACTAAGTTGATCATCCTCACAGCTTCAGTGTGAGTCTGCCTAGCCTTGTTCTTTTTTCTGCTTGTCTTCTTCTGTGCTGGCTTGTCTTCGTAGATGTACGGCTTCTGGGGTTGTGCAGGAATTTCTAACGTCTTGTTCTTGAAGCTGAATCTTTCTCTACTTCCCCTGATAGTGAAATAGATCTTGGAGCTGTCGGCGTAGATGATAGCCTTGGCGGTGCTCAGGAATGGTCGTCCCAAAATGATTAGTGACTTCTCATCTCCTCCTGTCTCAACTACCACAAAGTCAGCAGGTACATACGAGTGTCTAACTCGTACACAGACATCTTATAGGATCCCCATCGGA